>JAUELA010133967.1:0-15083 GCA_031471845.1 Boltenia villosa | reverse complement strand
CGAGTCCAAATTTCTCGGACTCGTCCCATCCCTATAATTTATATCATATAAATATATTCATATAAATTATTTTTGATGGGAGGAGAACCGTTTACAAACTCAAGGAGATGGAATGAATAACTTTAAGTGATGGAAAGCAGGTGGGTGATGATATTGTGAGGAATTTAGTTGTTGGTTGTTTATAAATTGATATTATTATAAATATTAGAGCATATGAGTTGCACAATGCAGTTGTTAAGAGCTACATGACATCGTCCATGACGTAATAACAATATTGCCCACTTTCAGTGTGTGGGCAGTTATATTGTGGGCGAGTGCCTCGCCTTACCTTCAAATAACTTCCATGATTTAGATTGAATTCCGTGATCTGAAGAATGATTTTTCTCCCGGTACGGGTAATGATTCTATACCCGAGTGTCTGGTCCCCAGGTATGTAAGAGGAGATGTCCCCGGTGTCATCTGTGAAGTCTGTCAAAGTAAAGATGATTAGATGGGAGGGCGGATGGAGGGGTGAGACAGACGGTATCCGGACATTTAGCCAACGGACATTTAGCCAATATTTGCAGGGGTGGACATTTAACCAACTTTTTTTTCGAATAATTTTTTTTCCCAAAAAATTCAAAAATTATATCTTAGGGTTAGAGTTAGGCTTCAGGGTAAGAGTAAGGTTTAGAGTTAAGGGTTCGGGTTAGGGTTAGGATTGGGGGTTAGGGTAGCGGTAGCTTCAGTGTTAGGATGGTTAGGTTCAATTTTTGAAAAAAAAAATCGAAAAAAGTTTTTTTTTTTCAAGAATTTTTTTTTTTCGAAAAAAGAAATGTTGGCTGAATGTCCATTTCTGCAACTATTGGCTAAACGTCCAGGATTCGATATAGACAGACAGTCGTGACATTTCGAATATCATATTATGTTGTCATTGAAAATGAATTCTAAAAAAATAAGTGATCACAATAAGTAAAATTTGATATTTTGTACAGATAAGATGTCTGGACAATTTAATATCAGACAAATTGGTACCTAATGAACCCCCCCCCCCACGCCTCTACCCCACAGCCCCTTTTATAAATCTCTGTCAGTTTATGTTTTCATTAAAATTGAAATAAATAATCACCATAATTCTACTGATTCCGAACACAGTTTTAATCCGAGATTCCGAGCTTAGCTTTTCTTCTACTTATTAAGCGCGAAAAGTGGTCTCGAAACAAACGTCATTATTTCTCAACGGATATTTTCAAATTCGCCGCGGGGTCGAGATGCTTCTCAGATTAATGCTTAAAAAAGAAAACCCGGGCCCTAGCTTCATGAGGATGCTATATTTGATTAGTATTTTTTTTCATCCAGAAGTTACCCAATGTTACGTCAACCCCTGAACGGGTCCGCTTGGATAGGAATTATTAGATCAGCTCAATCAGAGATGTAGTATGAATAGCGTTAGGGTAATTTAAAATCGATTCCAGATTTTATGTTTTTTTGACATGAAGTAATTTGACATCAGTATAGCGGGTGATTCTAGGACAATTGCCTCCAGAAAATTATCCCTCGATAACTGCGAACCCTAACTATTAGAGCAGGGATTCCCAACCAGGGGTGCGAGAAAGCATTTCAGGGGGTGCGAGGTAGAGTTAACATTTCGTTTTTTTTGTATTATATATTAAAAATTATTTAAAAAACTCATCTTCTTTATCTCAAAAAATTGTTATTTTTTAGGGGTGCGAGGGCATATTAATTTTTTTAGGGGTGCGGAGCTTAAAAAAGGTTGGGAACCCCTGTATTAGAGGAACGGATAATCACACTAAACATGCTGGTTATAATGCATCAATTAATTTGTAGGTAAACTTGATGTATTCCGCTATGTGTAAAATGCACCTGATCCCTCTGCTAGTTTTAATACAAAACTCACCAACGTAGCAAAGTCCTTCTTCAACAAGCAAGACAAATGCAAGTGTCCACAACAGATTCATGACTCAAATTTTTACCTTTGCTGTAAAATATAATCTAGTAAAGGAAGGTACAGGTATTATTCGTAAATAGGGATGGGCATCCCGAATCGAATCTTCGAATCCGTTTCGAATCGCCTTTGATCCGAATCTTAAAAAGTGATTCGACGATTCGGAAAAAAGAATTTTGTGTGTTTTTCTAGTAAATTTATCTTATGTGATGTTGCGCCAAAACCAAGATTGCTTTTTTTAGTTCTATATTACCATCAGATCCCCATATTTACATTTTACATACCATCGTTTGATGTGCTACTGTGCCTTTCTTTACTTCATACTTTGATAAATTTGTCACTTTTTCGTAGTAGAATATTCATTTCTTAGTCTACTCCAATAAGAGTAAAGCCTAATCTGCCCTTTTGTGATTGATAAAGTGAAATCTTAGCATCCGATTCGATTCGGCAAAAAATTCGGATTCGATTCGAAACTTTTAAGATTCGCCCATCCCTATTCGTAAATATATACAACAACTCGAATCTAACCTACTTGAAGTGAATTTAATCTGTTTCCAACATTTATCTGATATTGGGGTTCTTCGCAGTCCCCCAATTACCAAAGTATTACCCAATATGGCCCCTTTACCCGACTTCATCAGATTGACGATATCATAATCACCAGTCTAATTAAGTGCAAGTATGGCGTCAAAAATTTCAACAGCTTCACTTTGCGTATATATAATTAGGAAGAGAACAAGAAGAAAAATCATCAGGATTTTGACTTATTTGTATTTATATAAATCGAGTCTCTTATTCGTAAATAGGGATGGGCATCCCGAATCGAATCTTCTAATCCGTTTCGAATCGCCTTTGATCCGAATCTTAAAAAAATGATTCGACGATTCGGAAAAAATTATTTTGTGTGTTTTTCTAGTAAATTTCTCTTATTTGATGTTGCACCAAAACCAAAAATGCTTTTTAGTTCTATATTAATATAAGATTCCTCATATTTACGTTTTACATACTATCGTTTGATGTGCTACTGTGCCTTTCTTTACTTCATACTTTGATAAATTTGTCACTTTTTCGTAGTAGAATATTCATTTCTTAGTCTACTCCAATAAGAGTAAAGCCTAATCTGTCCTTTTGTGATTGATAAAGTGAAATCTCAGCATCCGATTCGATTCGGCAAAAAAAAATTCGGATTCGATTCGAAACTTTTAAGATCCGAAAATGCCCATCCCTATTCGTAAATATATACAACAACCCGAATCTAACCTACTTGAAGTGAATTTAATCTGTTTCCAACATTTATCTGAAATTGTGGTTCTTCGCAGTTCCCCAATTACCAAATTATTACCCAATATGTCCCCCTTTACCCTACTTCATCAGATTGACGATATCATAATCACCAGTCTTATTTAGTGCAAGTATGACGTCAAAAATTTTCAACAGTAACTTTACTTTACCAATAGATAATTAGGAAGAGAACAAGAAGAAATATCATCAGGATTTTGATTTATTTATATTTGTATAAATCGAGTCTGTTACCCCAGACATGGTTTTCACCCCTCAGAGGAATATAGATCCGCCCGATTAAGAACGCCTGCCTAGAACAAGCATACGAC
This sequence comes from Boltenia villosa, assembly GCA_031471845.1. Lineage (NCBI taxonomy): Eukaryota > Metazoa > Chordata > Ascidiacea > Stolidobranchia > Pyuridae > Boltenia > Boltenia villosa. The sequence continues at coordinate 11,528 of JAUELA010133967.1, read as the reverse complement.
TTACTGTCTACATGCAAATTTCCTGACTGAAAGCAACTCACCGAGTTTGGCTTTAAAAATACTCAAAATATTCCGATCAAAAAAGGTCATTATTGATATGAAACACTTCTATATCGTCTGGATTTTCCAATGATTGATATATTTGGTTTCGATTTCTGTATTAGTATTCGCTTAACAGATATTGTAACTTTTTTAATTTGATGACGTCATATGAATTACGTCATCATCTCATTTAGGATCTAACTATTATAGTTCTAAATTAACATTTCCTATTTCTCTTTATACTGCATATACATGGTATCATGCATAGTATCATGCATGTATATCCCGGGTTGGGCTATGCATGTACATGGCATCATGCGTAGTTCCAACATTTCCTAGAACGTCCAACCTGCACCTGCTCAAATATTTACTGACGGAGCCTGTTATTGAACATTGGATCAAAATAACTTAATTTTTCCTCCAAAAATCCCCTCAATTGAAGTGAATCGACGCCAAATGTTATAATAATGAAGAGCAATTCGTTCAATTAAAAATTGTAGGAGATTTTTGAAAAAATCAAAACATGTTTCCCAGCAATTCAATAGCTGACGCGTTTCCTTTCGATTTGAGCGAGATTTGCGATTGACTTTTGCAAGGCTGGCAATGGCTGCTCTGGCAATTGAGGAAAACTCATGATTTTGAAATGTGAAAATATGGAAAATACTGTCAAGTAAACTGACTCTTTTATCCTCCATGTACAGGGCACAAAATGACGGCCAGTCATCGGTCAAATGACTTGCAGTTTGAAGGCGAGTACAGTCGTCAAAATTTGACGCTGGTCAAAATGACCGGCTATAAAATGGCAGGAATATTTGTGTTTTCAAAGCGAAATTAAATAGGACACAAAATAACTCAATTGTAAAAGTTGGTTTTTCATACGATGAACGTAAAAGTTCGTTTTTCGAACGATGAACGTGCTCAATTTACTTTTTGTAACAAGCGGCATTATAAAGGAAAATAACATTCTCTCTGCCCGCCAAGTGTGTATTCACACGATTTCATTCATATACAATATTCGATTTCTACCTTTGTGTTATTTTAGCAGCAAGGTAAGCTAATTTATGCAGTGTTTTTAAGGCGGATAATTTGACATGCCAAACAACAGTTTTGAGAGGCATCAACTGGCCAACTGTCAAAATGACAGGCCTCTCATAATTCCTCTACTGTGCCCTGTCCATGTCTTCTGCCAATAGGCACCTCGGTGTAAATATGACACAAGTGTAATTGTGTGATAAAAAAATATATAACTAATGAGGGAGTTGCTCGGGTTTCGATCTTCCCTGATATTTTAAGTTGATGACGTGCGCAGAAATTATGTGTTATTGTTCAATTTATTTCCTCAGATGAAAGTATATGCGAACCGAATGCTGACGCCAACTCCTTCCTATTGGGGGATAATTTAGTTTAATATGAGTCAATAATCACAATATTGCGAAAGTTCAATAGTTCTTGTTCGCGATTGAATTAACTCTGTTCACTCAACTTAAAACAGTATTTGTAGTGACTCTGATCACTGCGAGGCAACAGCTAGAGCCGTGGTTCCCAACCTTTTTGCAATGGCGACCCCCTTCTGGTCCCCTAATAAAAAAATTAATGATTTTACCTGAGTAAAACAATCAATTTAATTCTCATGAATTAATACAACTTGTTGACACAAAGTTTGAAACATTAACAAATCAAAGTAAAACTTGATGCAGCTGAACACATCATTATATACACATATACATACAGATTTTCTTGTATGACGTAACAACGCTCAGCACAGGTTTGAGATTTTAAAACGATGCGATATTCGAAAGAAACAGATTTTCTTGTATGACGCAACAATAAAGACCCAACTACGACTTTACATAGATTCGCTTTGATTCTTGATGAGAGTTTGACAGCTTTATATTATCAAATTCGGGATGGTTTCGTGACCCCCTAAAAATCCTCTACGACCCCCAGGTTGGGAACCACTGAGCTAGAGCATCTATGTGTCTACCCAGCAGGGAACTCGTATTATCCATACAACTTCTCCAGACGAACATAATTATGTTCAAAATACAATATTTTATTACAAAATTCAATGAGATGAGCAGGCGCCTTTTCCGTCTTTACTGGTGAAGTATGTAGCAGTAGGAAGCTGATCAAGCTTGGCGTATAATGGCGTATATGAGTGGTAAAACGGAGGTGTTACCCTGACAGTACAAATACAACAATAATGATGATTTCTCTTAACAATAATAATGATATATCTTCTTATAAACAAGAACAATATTGATCAAATGAGCATATTTTAACATAACAAGGTGCTAAAATAAACAAAGCAAAACTAACCATAAAATATAACTTTAAACACAAACCACGTCCGTCCACAGCGGACTTCTAAATTGTGGTAACCATTCATAGATGCAGTTTGTAATCAACGCTTGTAACAATTGGCGAGCTAGCACTCCAAAATCATGATTGGGCATTAATTATGAAAGGGCTAGGTTTCGTAGTATTTTATAAATTGTTTCAATGTATAGAAATCTTAGGCAGAAGCTATCCAGCAATGTTATCCACAGCTTTGGAAATTTCCTAAATTTTCAACCGCCAAATAAAATATGTCAAAAATACGTAGCTGGACATACGCCATACGAAACATACTGAACAATGAAAATACGAAATAGGTTTTTGACGGACTTGTACATAACATTCAAAACACAGGGGTCAACATCCATATTCAGACAGAAATAATCCTTTCAATATTTGAGTAGGATAAGGTTGGACGTTCTTGAACAGAGGTGGGCAAATTTTTTTTTTCCATGGGCCACATGGAGCATCTGTGAATTTCTCGCGTACCGCGATGTTATTTCCACACAAAAGCGCAATTATTATTCATGCAAATGTGTTTTCGTTTGCAACACGGCTGCGAAATCTCATTGTAGTCTCGTTAAACGCATTTTCTGTGCGAAAATCTCTGGGCCACACAAAGTGACAACACCTTGCGAGGAAGTTCGTGGGCCGCAGAAGATACCTCGCGGGCTGTAGTTTGTCCACCCCTGGTCTGAAGATATCGGAACTGCTCACGATACCTTATACATAGTACTATACAACAAAATTGGAAATGTTAATTTGGAACTATCATAGGAAGATCCTAAATAACATGATGACGTAATTCATATGACGTCATCGAATTAAAGAAGGACAATTGCCCCCGAAAACTTTCAATTTGCAAAACTCGCTCAAAACGAAAGGAAACGCGTCAGCTATCGAATTGCTAGAAAACTTGTTTTGATTTTTCCAAAAATCACCCACAATTCTTAATTGAACGGATTGCTCTTCATTTTTATAACATTTGGCGTCGATTCAGGTCAATTGAGGTATTTTTGGAGGAAAAATTAAGTTATTTTGATCCAATGTTCAATAACAAGCTTCCCGTCAGTAAATATTTTAGATGCAACAGGCTGATCGTTTCCTTCGACCTTATATTTCAAAATACAAGACATTGAATCGCGTCGTGCATGTATGAGTAAATTTGTATGTCCTCTCGCTAAAAACTCGATACCCATTCGTGCGTGGCCGAAATTACATTAGAGCCTGCTTTAAAAAGATATACATTAGCGAACAGCAGTGTTAATAGTGTTCAATGATCATAAACTAAAACAGCAATAATAAACTGGGTTCGCAAAATTTCAGAGGGATTCAATTGGGGACGGGCATTTTCGAAGATTCGATTCGAAGCCCGTCCCTAGAGTAAATCTTTTCACGAAAGCCTAGTTTCTTCGATAACTTTCCAAACAAACAATAACCTAAATGATGATAGAAGTTGATAAAACAAAAAAAAAATTACATGGTTTGACCCAAAAGAGTCTCAATGCGAACATTCTGGCAAGGTTTTAATGTGGACATAAGGTACAAACAGTATGGGTGTAAAATCTGGGAGGGGGCAGAATTATGACATAGGGAGCAGAAAAACTCAACACCCATTCGGAGGCACTGATGTTAACGCATAAAATAAAAAAGACTTAAACTGAGTTTGCATAGTTTCGATTCAATCTCTTCTCTAAGTCACTCTAAATTGCGTGATCAGCATTTTTTATCTTCAAAATCTTAAATAGTTTCACAAAATTGTGAATAAATGTGTTTTTCACGAAAATCGAAATCTCGAAAATCTCACATATTGAAAGAAATTGCGTTCGATAACTTCCTAAGTACTTAAATGATTGCGCAACAAGCAGAAATGCGTTTTGAAAACGAAGTAATCAGATATTTATAGCGCAAAGGTTTCAGTACCAATATCTCAGTACCGGATATGAATTTATTTGATCTGTCACGGAATTAAGTCAATTGGCCATTTCTTTGCCCGATAATTCAAAGTAAAGAGTCAAATATCAGAATTAGCGCTGGGGTTTAGTACTTGGGAGAAAGAGGGGAGTAATCCTTCAATGTGGGGTCAGAGTTCACGCCGAGTCTCCTCTGTTGATACAGTACTAAGGGTTGAATGCACCAAACTGGCTTAATTTAAACCGGTTTAGCTCTTAAACCAGTCTTTACAAAACTAGGTTTCGTGATTTTCGAGAAAGTTTTTTATTTAAACCAGCTTTAAACCACCCCCTTACCTTGTTTAAAATCATGGTTTAAATTCAACTTTAAACCGATCTTAACTCGTTGGTGCATTTCAAATCTGGCCTGATTTAAAAGTGAAACTAGGTTTTAGCTAAGAGCCTGGTTAAACCAGGTTGGTGCATTCAACCCTAAGTCTTCAATGTGTGAACTGCGATGTTTATGAAACCAAAGGTTAAAAGCCAAAAGGTTATAGATATATACAGAGGAGTCAATTAAACGTTTGCGATCTGAGTTACATCATTATATTCAATATTTTCGCACATTTCTCATGGTTTCTACAAAGTTCTCGTGTTTTATAACGTAAATATAAATTTATATTTTAATACACAGGTCAATATAGAAGATAAGAAATGAAACTAAAACCAACTGAATGTTAATATTATTGCAAAAGGCAATGCAGTGACAACCAAAAATTCAATACGTAAATTGAAAGTGAAAAAGTAAAAGCACATTGGATGTATGAGCTCGTGAAATCATTATAGACTCTGTAACCAGGAAGTATTTGGAAAATTCAATTGATTTCACGACTTTGCAGGTTTTCAGTGGTATGAATGACTTCTTCGCATCATTTGAAATGTTTCGGTTGTTACGCAATAGAAATAGTTAGTTGCCAATATGACGTCACAGAAAGAATGATGAATGGTAGTTTCAAGACTTATTACCGATTATGATGAAATAGAGAGAATCGGAGGTAACGCAATTCGTTAGAATTTTCATATTCAATAAATTTACATGAAGAATAATTCAATGGTAATGATAATTGTTTGTTAATTTTAAAATTGAGTATATTTTCTATGTAGGGAAGTATGTGTATCAAATGACATGACATCATATGCATTGATTCGATATATGTCTCTCAACGAATATTTACTAAATTTTTCAAGGAGGTCAAGAAGCGTCCCAGATAGATGTGAATCCGGGACATTTCGCCATAATTTGTGACGTCATAACAGAGGGATATTTTGCCAACATTCAAATTTTTTTCTTTTTGTGCCGCTAAAACTAAACCTAAACCTAACCCTAATACTAACCCTAACCCTAACCCTAACTATAAGATCTCATTTTTTGAATAGTGGCGAAACGTCAGGATAACGATGAATGTATAAGCAAAGAAACCCCGAGTGCGGTCTCCTTCCAGGACATGTTCTCACCGAAAAATTGCGGAATTTAATATTCAAATTATTTTCCCTGACAAACATGGCAATCTCCTAATATGCTACAGCCCGCATGTAAGTACGTGAGTTAATTTGAATATTTTAATATCGTATGAACAGTGACGTCACGGATATGACGGCATTATTCCGGAACATGAGACTTTCGATGTGTTGCGTGCCGCCGAGCACGGTATAAAACGGAAGCAATGTAGAAAGAGAGGGACATGCTGTAGAAGACGTAGAGTAGGTGTCGAGACGGTTGCAAAATGCGAGAATAGTTGCAAAGGCAGCAACATGAGACTTGATTGAAGGAGGATTATGGGATGGCTTATCCATACGCTTGTCAACTTGCTGTGGAAGATCTCGTTGTCGGCAGGTTCCCTCGGGATGAGAATAGAAGCCCATACGAGGTCACATACCATCTAGTGTACCTCGGGCATTCGGCGAGAAAGTACCCGGAAGAAAGTTAAGGCTGGAATACACGTACGAGTAAACGCAAGCGTTTTTGGTTTGTTTCATTACAACCGCGCGTAATTCGATTCCATACTTATCCGCGCGGTTGTAATGAAACAAACCAAGAAACGCGTGCGTTTACCGCGTACGTGTATTCCAGCCTTTATGGGATAACTTGTACATACGCTTGTCAACTCATAAGTATTATTCATATATTTTGCTATGGAAGGCCTGATTGTCGGTAGGGTTCCCCGGGATGAGAATAGACGCCCATACGAGGTCACATACCACCTGGTGTATCTCGGGCATTCGATGAAAAGTACCCGGATTAATGTTAGTATAGTCAGGCGAAACTCTTAGAATTAGTATCCGACGGTGCGGAAGCTAGGAGCAAACAATCTGTATCCGACCTAAGAAAAAAGAAAGAAAAATCTTGTTATCTTTTTGTAAACAGTCGAGGAAGTGTGTTTCTGCTATGATATTTATTAGATTGGATTTATTTTTAATATTGAATTTCACTCATGTTATTCTTAAATCTTCCTAGTTTTTTATTGAAGAAATATTTTCTATATCTATTATATATTTACATTACTGTTGTCAAACAAGAAACGCCATGAAGATTTTGTTGACATTTATTGGATTGCTGCTGGCGATCTCTGCAGTGCAGTGCATAGGTAAGATTACCCCATACTTTGGTCTCTCGGGATTTTTGCAACATGGGACCCTTTCATCACAATATAACTTTACCCAGCTCGAAGCCAATATCATTTTCAACTATTGGTGTCCTGTGAATTGTTACGCATTATATTATCCGATCCTGATTTTTTTTTGACATTTTGAATTTCTCAATTTTGACCACAACCTATGTTTTATTTAACTGCAATTAGGGATGGGCACTTCGAATCCGATTCGAATCGCCTTTTATTCGATCCGGAAAATGTGATTCGAAGATTCGGAAAAAAAATCATTTTTTGTTTATGTGTTTCTAGTAAATTTCTCATATATGATGTTACACCAAAACCCAAAATGCTTTTAATTATATATTAATATCAGATTCCCATATTTACACTTTTCATAATATCGTTTGATGTGCTACTGTGCTTTTCTTTTACTTTATACTTTGAGAAATTTGGATTTTCCTCACTTTTTGTAGTAGATTAATCATTTCTTAGTCTACTCCAATAAGATTTTAAAGCCTAATTTACCCTTTTGTGATTGATAAAGTGAAATCTTAGCATCATCTACTTTATTGTTAGAAGGCCTGATTCAATTAGGATCTGATTCGGCAAAAAATATTCGGATTCGATTCGAATCTTTTAAGATTCGAAAATGCCCACCCCTAACTACAATTCATCAAAGTAGCAGATATTGGTTCTAAAGATCTCGAACGTTTAGCATAAGTTTGATTAACGACGTACAGAGATGTTTTTTTGACAGATCTCAACTGTTGGATTTTGGATTTTGCCTGAAAATGTTTGTATGATTCAGGCCTGCAGCAAGGCCTGCAGTTGTTAATATGCAATCTGACAATTCTTTTACTTTCAATAACCTGGTGTTTGATGAAACCTATTTCATTTCAGTTATGAGAGGCCCTTCCGGCGACATCAAATCTTCCCGCACGGGTAAGGCTGTTTACAAGATTGTTGGTAAAAAGGAAGAGAAGATGATTTTACGGATTGATGACTTGAAATTGAACAAAGGAAGCTCATTGAAGGTAGGCTCAGAGAGTCCGCATTTTATCTTTAACATGTGTTGTTAATCTGGGAAGTTTATTTTTCAATCAATGTATCATATTTACCCTCGGATTCACCGGGAAGCCGTAGCAGGCTTATAAATAGACGCATGATGCGACCATGCCGGCTTTCGACCATGCTGAACTTTAGATAGCGGAGGAAAGCCGTGACCAAGGTCACGTGGAGCCGCTCTATATTGGCGAGGAGTTCAGCGTCCCCAGTCACTTACTCACGTCAAGGCTCAAGGCAGCTGGTAGAAACAGAATCGTTTTTTGATTGATTAATGTATCATATTTACCCTCGATTCACCGGAAAGCCGTAGTGGGCTTATACATGGACTCATGATGCGACCATGCCGGCTTGCGAGCATGCTGAACTTGGATAGCGGAGGAAAGCCGTGACCAAGGTAACGTTAAACCGCTCTTCACCGACGAGGAGTTCAGCGTCTCCAGTCACTTATTTACTTACTTATGTCGGGTGAAGGGTGAACATGGCAAATTGATACTGCGTCGTCGAATGACGTCATAACAATTCAGAACATGAAATCCTCCCCAGCCCATTCACTTTAATTGAATTATATTTCAAATTAACATTCCGATATTTAGATAAAAGTTGACAAAGGAGAACTTCGAGTGTTGACCATGGTTGGATCGAAGATAAAGCAAATGATTAAGAATAGGTGAGTGAAGTGACTTGAATTAACTTCAAAGCGGTGTCCGGTGGCCGAAGTGAAAAAAATCCTGATTCGCCTGACTGCAGTGCTCCCGATTTTTATGGATTTTCAAAGACTAATTGGCCTAGATCTGAATTTTATTCTTTGTATCGGTTAGGAGGATAGTTAGAGTAAGGGTGGGCTTAGGTTTCAAATACATATATATACATTTCTTGTGATGAAGTCAACTCAGTCAGTCTTTGAATAAGAAATGATTTGGGGGGTAGGTGTCGCCAAGGTTTAATATTTGATAAAAAAATGAAGTTTTCGCGCGTACCTCACCAATAGAATTGTTTCATTTTTTTAGACGTTCCCGCACAACGGCTACCGTAACCCTTCCCATCACCATAACAACCGAGAAACAGAAGTTAACACTGAAGTACAATGGAGTGGGCGGGGCCAAGACGGAAGTTTTCTCCGCCCATTATGCAAGTAAGTTGCCAAGGCAATGGCCAATCAACTTCGTCTAGAGATGAACACGTGACAGTTTAAAACCTTGATTGGTCCTCATAAACATAAATCAATTTTGACCCTTACAGGGGCGGGAACTGATTCAAATAATAAAATGATTACGTCATACCACCAATGACGTCAGTGTGGCCTCGATAAATTTAATATTTATATTTTATAATAATTGAACAAACAATACATTTAGTGGTCTAGCCATTTAAGCTATATTTACCAAGATTTTTTTATTTCTTCAAAGTTTTTAAAGAAGAAGGAAACTGTAAGAAAGATAATCTTCGAGATGACCATAGTGATGCAACAAGCATAGATTGTGACACTGATGAACTTAGTCCTGTTGCGTCACAATGCAATATTGTATACAATTGTGACGAGAATCACGCTCAGAAAAGGTATGTCATCGAAATTTAACCACTGAGTTGTACGTTATGGATTGAATGTGACGTTTCCTGTTTCCAAGTTGATTGGTCAATATTTCGACATCTAGATTTCTTATACAAACGCATACACGGGTCTAGGGATTTTTTTCTCGGTGAAATTCCATTGTAGTGGCTCGTTGCTAGACACGCTGCGCCTGCAACTCTACGTCATATCATGGATCAGTGCTTTTAGGTTAGGGAATAGGGTTAGAGTTAGGGCTGGGAAAGTTAGGGAATTGTATTTTGAAATTTTGCACCTCTTTAATTTTTTTTTTTTAATTTTTCAGTAGAGTGCTTATTACTTCTCTTGCTTATTAGCAAGAGAAAAGTCACTACAAATGGAGATCAACATTGTTTTCTTAGTTCAGCGAGGTCTTAATGAAATAAAATAAAAATCTATTTTATCTTTATAATTCGCAACTTCCTCAGTACTAGGCTTGTAATATAAAATTGCTAACTAAATTAATAACTAAGTTAGTGCTAACATACATTTCTTGAATAATTACTTTTGTACAATAATTACAAGTTTGCTCAAAACCAATTTATTACCAGGAGAGAGAAAATTACCTAAATTTGAATCGAAATCATTGAAACATGGGTGGTGCCTGTACAAAGACTTTGTCTTTATTTTCGTCACATATTGTATTATAAAATATATATTTTTGCTCCATATAAACTTCCAGCCAATAACTAGATTTTTTTTTTGAAACTCAAGTTTATATTAATATACTACGCTAGAATCCAATACTCCAGTCTTTTGAATGAATTATGGAATTGAATTGGACCAATAACTGTGTTCTCAATTCATAATTGCTCATTCATAATGCATTTCATGCACTTCATAGCCTAAAGGACTTCAGTAGTTGATGATTTTTCATACCCCAAACAACAGTAATGGAGGACTGACCGCTCCACCTTACATATTCTAAGAAAATGTCTTGCTATACTGTTAAACTAACCTTAAACAATTGAATTTTCCAGCCAATCAGTTGCCTGTGACGCAGAGTCCTGGGAGGGAGAAGTCACGTGCCAACCACGTGACCAAGTTATGGCGCGCTGCTCTTTCGACTTTGATAAGTTCACGGTAAGTTCAAAGTTCAGAACTCAAACGTGTACGTCACACTTATAATGACGTCATGAAAGTCAAGCATAACAATTTTGATAAAATGTTTATATGATCAATAAAGTGCACACTAGGGGCAGCAGAGTGCAATTTTATGACGAAGCGATAGGTTTTATCATATGTCTTTATATTTCCAGGCGTCATTTTTTGGTCTGTAAATATTTATTCTATTTTTTAATGTTTCGGAATGGAATCCTTCAAGCGATGCCATGAATCCCGGACATTTAGCTAACCGACATTTCGCAATAGTTTGTGATGGCATAACAGAGGGACATTTTTCCAACATTGTCCGCCACTACACTCTAAACCTAATTTTAAGATGTAACTTTTTTTTGAAATGTCCGGATACCTATAGCATTAATTGGTTTGCACGCGAAGGATTTTCAAGGAATGTTGGGAGAAGTTTACCGGACTTTTGAACGCTAATAACCCGACTGTAACCTGCCCCTAACGTCAACTCTATATTACATTTTTTTGATTGACAGATTTAATGTTTTTATTTCTCAATAAAAATTTGGCGCCAAAACGTACCAGTCCGTACGTTTTCACCGAATGGTATTCATCACTTTAATCTGGGTGTTGAGAGAAGGGTTATTTAGAAAGCAGGGATGGAAAAATATTAGACCGAAGGGAGGGGACTATGGTGTTGAACACCGATGCCTTGTCAACACCTTTAAGGGGACGTCTATTAATTATGGCAACGATTTTCATGCAATTTTTACCCCCTTATCACCGTTGTCAAAAACTGTCAAACGTTCAGTGTGGGGGGGGGGGGGGGGGGGGGGGGGGGGGGGGGGGGGGGGGGGGGGGGGGGGGGGGGGGGGGGGGGGGGGG
>JAUELA010133856.1:0-15095 GCA_031471845.1 Boltenia villosa | reverse complement strand
CAGAACAGCTGGTGTGGAAGGAAAGGACACAGTATTCTTGTTTACTGATACTCAGGTAATGCAATCAATTAAAGGCCGGTATAAACAAACTATTTTTGACTATTTGGCTTTGTTTGTTCAACAAAAATAATGTGGTCGATTTTCACGATATTTTTTCTTCCTCTTTCCTCATTTTCCACTATTCGCAAAGAGTAATAATCTATCTAAAATAGTTGTTCGAGAGAGACGAAAAAGAAGGGCAAACAAGCTTTTTTTTATAAACGAAGTCATTTCAATTTGACCGTCGAGCAGAACACATCTATGATGTATATATTGGCCACATGGATGTAGCATTCATTACTCTCGATTTAATATATACTGGAGAAAAAACACGTTATTTGGTGTTATTTGCTCGTTTATACTGCCCTTAATGCTTGAACAAATGGAAAATGGGTATCGTTAGGAAATCGATTCCACTGCATTTTTAATTATTTTATTTTTTTCGAAGGGAGCACTCAAGTCCACAATTACCAATAAAAGCAATATTCTGAACTAAATGTATAAAAAACCAAACACATCACACGATCATCATAAGTAAAATATAATGATCTGTAACAAATTATGTGAAAAGACAAAAAAACGGATTGGCTGATTTGAAGTGGACTCTAAACTTAACGATACCCTGGGAAGCTGTAATAGCCTTTTACATAGCCACACAGATCTTATGAGAGAACAAAACCCATGATCTGATGGATAATATGGCAACCGGCTCCAAGGGCTGTGGAAGCAGAGTCAAAAAATATAGGTTTAGTGCAGGGGTTCCCAACCAGGGGTGCGAGAAAGCATTTCAGGGGGTGCGGGATAGAGTTAACATTTCGTTTTTCTAGTATTATATGTTAAAAAATTATTAAAAAACATTCATCATCTATATCTCTAAAAAAATTGTTATTTTTTAAGGGTGCGAGAACATATTAAATTTTTTTAGGGGTGCGGAGAATAAGAAAGGTTGGGAACCCCTGGTTTAGTGGAATCGTAGTTGAAAATTTTCTAAAAATATATACTGACTCCTTTATTCCTCTAAATATCATTTTCATTCATTCAATATTTTCCAAACAGATTTTACAATAACCGAATGAAACATTTCATCAGTCTTATTATTATAATATTCTCAGCATTGTGGGTCGGATTGAGGATTTTTTAAACTGGGTCGAATCGGGGTTAGATTTATAAAGTCATCAACTTTTCAACTGGGTTGAGTCAGGGTCATATTTGGACTCCACAGCCCTGGTGGACTTGAACATTGTGGGTCTTTTCCTCATTCCTCAATTATGCCTTTACTCCACCATTTATCCTTTCATGTTATCCTTGTGACAGATTGTTCAAGAGGAGTTTCTAGAAGATATCAACAACATCCTCAACTCTGGAGAAGTTCCCAATCTGTTTGAGAAAGATGACCTCGAGCAAGTACTCGGTGCTGTCAGACCATTCGCCAAAGAAGCGGGAATTTCAGAAGGAGATAGAGATGGAGTGTTCCAGCATTTTATTGCCAGGTAACAATTTCTATGAACTAGTAGTAGCTGGTAGTTAAATTCTTTTGCTCCCATTCTCACTCTGACAATTTTTCAATCCATTATATAAGAAATAACTGAGGTAAGCAGGTCGTCGTGAAACCGTTCTGCACCGTGAAGGAGTTTAGCATCCGGATGGGTAAAGCCGTTGGCTAGTCACCTACAGGTTCACATTCACAGATTTATTCAGCACCTTTGCGATGCATTTCACGCTTGTTGATCACTTCACTTCAATATATGCCGTGCTCACCCTTGAGCCTTGACGTAAGTAAGTGACTGGAGATGCTGAACTCGTAGTCTGTACAGAGAGGTTTCACGTGGTCACGGCTTTCCAAGTTCAGCATGCTCGCAAGCCGGCATGGCCGGCATGTATAAGCCCATTACTGCTTTCCGGTGAATCCGAGGGTAAATATGATACACTTACTCACATTAAGGCTCAGGATAAACATGGCATATTAGAGTGAAGTGATCAAACGTGCAGTGCATGTGCTGTAGTACTGAGGAAATCTGTGCAGGTGTAGTCGGGATTCGAATCATGAACTCGTCAGTGAGCATAGATGACCAGCCAACAACATTACCAGTTTGGCCACCGACCAAGAGGACGAGGCCTGAATAATAGAGTAAATTATTTTTATTTTTCCAGAGTACGTCAAAACCTACACATCGTTCTCTGCATGTCTCCCGTTGGTGATTCATTCCGAGCGAGATGTCGTATGTTCCCTTCTCTTGTCAACTGTTGCACAATTGATTGGTAAGTGAACCATGATGGTTTTATTTACACTGTATATTAATATAGCATGAAAATACAAAAGAAGGAATACATGATTAGAAAAAAAAGATTCAATATACTGTGAAGGAACAGCGAGGGACCGACCACGAGGTCATCTTGTCGGCTGTCCCTTCAAAATAAATAAATGATGATAGTTCAAACCGAATCCGGGACATTTAGCCGACATTAAAAAAATATGTATTTTGTATCACTAACCCTCACCCTAACACCAACCCTAAACCAAACCCTAACCCTGATATGTAATTTTTCGGATGTTGGCGAAATGTCCGTTGGCTAAATGTCCAGAAAATGCTCAAAGCCTTTTAGATTTTGCGTTAATTTATCTGGTTGAAAACTTTTAGCTACTTCTGTGTTCTTTGATGTTACCTGTCAAACTTAGAGATGACTATCCATAGTTTGATTTGAACTGAATTAAAGCTCCTTTATTTCACATGTCAGCATCGTCTGCAATTTGCTGATTGGATGATGGCGATTGAAACACCATGTTCTGAATATTAAGGGGCAAACCTAATTTCTGGGGTTACGGATTTGTTTCATCTTAATAAAATAAGTATTAGTAAATTCAGTATTAGTTAGGAAGGAGATTTAGGATAGGCTTAGGTAATAGATATTTAGATATTAAATTATTGAGTCGGTCAGTAACTTACGGAATCTGTAAAAATCACTCCGTAAAGTAGTGGGCAAAAACCATCCATAACTGTAAATTAGGGTTGCCCAATTATGTTGTCGTGATTTCATCATAATGATTCCCTTTTTTAAATGCAATAGCCTGCTGTCCCTAAATTATTCTCTACCATGAAAAAACTTTACCATGCACATATTATAATAATTATCAATTTCATTCTTCAGGTTTGTCCAATGGCCACAAGAGGCGCTGTTGAGTGTATCGGAGACATTCTTAGCTCCCGTTGAAGACCTGAGTGAAGACATGAAAATAAAAGTGTCTTCCATGTGTGTGGAGATACATACGAGTGTCAATAAGATGGCGGACAGGTGAAGGAACTATTCTAAGCTAAATTAGTGTGTATCAGTTTTTCACCTGCCTTGCTATGCCTTTGGGTGGTTAAAATTTTTTTTTTTCTGAAAAAAAGGATGCACATAAGAACAAAAAAAGATTGTTAATTCATGATGTAGTATCTAATCATGAAATAATCTACAATATCATATACTTTAAGTCTAACATTTACATAAACAATTATTTAAACAATAACCTAAACATAAACAGTAATATTATAATCAATAATAAGTTAAACAATAACTTTAAAATAAATTTCAATGAACGCTAGACAGATAATAATCATTTTCTTACACATATATTTATATATAGCCACACTTACCAACGTAATCCATGTACCTAGAAAACTTGTAATATCATATAATATATTATATTATATATTGAGTTATTGGCTAAAACATTCCGATATTATTGTTTTGTTTTCTTTTACAGTTGTTTGATATCGCTTCTTCTGAAGAAGCTTGAGGAATAAAACAATTTTAGCTGTGTACAAACAAGACCATGTGTTATATCAATAGCTTTAAAACTCACATAAATCATGATTATTGCGACCTTACTTTCTAGATTCAACATAATAACATTATGAACAAAAACTTCAAAATAAACACCAACAATAATACCATATACATAACCAATTACTACCGCAAAACTTGAAAAAAACAAAAAAATCATGTAGACAGTATCATAAATATCAATATTAATTACATCATGATAGATTTTGCAAGAAGTTCTCTCATTTCCCTTTTTCTATATATTCCTATTGAACATTGTCTCTCATTTGCGATATTGCCCCTATCAATTTACATTTAAATATTGTCCTTGAATTACTTTCCATGCTATAAATATAATCGAATTTCTGAGGTTCCAAATAGCCATCACTTTATTTTATTTTATATTAATATATAATTATTATTTATCACTTCATTATCACTGCATATTTATTATCCAAGTTGTATGTAAAAATAAATGGTTAGAGTCTGCTTTTGGGCCATGATAGTCTTGCTTTCCATGAAATGTGCAAATGTATCAAAGTATAAGGCCTGTATAAACATACTATTAGCCTTTGTTTGTTTAACAAATTTTTTTTTTTGCTTGATTTACTCATTTTCTCCTCCTCTTTCCCTCATCTCCCACTACTCACAAAGAGTGCAAGCAGTAGTTTCACTGCGGGTGCGAAAATCTCTCAAAAATAGTTGTTTGAGAAAAAAAAAAAAGGGAAGCTCGCTTTCTTCATATACAGAGTCATTTCAATTTGACCGTCAAGCAGAACATGTAGTATATATTGGCCACTCGGATGATGCATTCTATTTCTCACTAACTAGAAAAAATAACACGCTACGGGATGTTATTTTACTTATTTGCTAATTTATACGACCCTTAACTCTAACTATTATTTTATTCTTAGATTCTATAATGAGTTGCGTCGTCGCTACTACACGACTCCAACCTCGTACCTAGAATTGATCAATATTTACCTGACTATGCTTGAAGAAAAGAAGAAGACACTTGTCATGGCTAGAGATAGGTTTAAGGTGAGAAGGAATAAAAATAAATAAATGAAATAAAAAATAGAGGGAAGAGGTTTTCAGTGATTTATATTATAGGTGTGATTACTCTAAGAAGCATAATTAACATAACTTGCAACATTTTAAATTTTAATGCCAACACACACCCCATTTTCAACACCCGCCATATTGAGTCTTGTATAACAAAACAAACTTATATATCAATAAATTTTATTTCCATAGTTTGAATGATAACAAAGGAGAAGAAATTCAAAATACTATTAAATTATTAATTTATCATATTTATCCTCGATACTCCATGGAAAGCCGAATTGGGCTTATACATGGTGCATGATGCGACCATGCCGGGTTGCAAGCATTGAACTTGGTAGCGGAGGAAAGCCATGATCAAGGTCGAGTGAAACCGCTCTGCCATCGGCGAGGAGTTCAGCTTCCCCAGTCACATCAAAGATCAGAAAAAATGACCCAATATATATTTTGACGAAAAGGCTAGGTTTTCAGAAGAGATCATGATGGTCTTCAAGTCAACAACATCTTCATAAGATAATGTGACATAATATGTGCTCATTCCCTCTAAACCACACAAAAAGGCAGATATAATACATCTCATAGGCGCTAGACAGTTACTTTAATATCACTTCAGCTTCTAACTACCAGACATACATATTTTTTCCCTCTTAGATACTTGGTTATATATCACCAATTCATGTGTTTCATTTTGCAGTTATCTATTATGCTTCGTCTGAAGAAGCTAGATGTTATAATCTAGCAAAAGCTTACGGAATGAAACTTTTAATTGTGTACGAACAAGACTATGTCTGATATTATATTTGTGTTCTATAATTCTTGTTTGAGCATCCTTGTGGCTTACGCTACATACGGATCCACAACTAAACGGGAGCATAAAGAAAGGATAAATGGTTTGCTACACGACATTTCATTCAACTGTTTATTTATCACAGACTGGTTTGACCAAACTTCTTGAGACTAATGAGCTTGTGGACGGAATGCAGGAAGAATTGACAGCTCTTGAGCCTGAACTGAAGAAGAAGAGCAAAGACACTCAAGATATCATGGAGAAGCTGGCAGTGGATCAGGAGAAGGCAGATCAGGTGAGATGTTTATTTGGAGGTTTATTTGTAGAGCAGTGGTTCCCAATCTTTTTCTGATCAAGTACGACTTGGAAGTTACGTGCTGTCGCCGCTTACCACCTGGTTCCTGAAACCTGGCTTCAGACATCAATTTATTCACTAAGAACACACAAATGAACTAACAATATAATGTGAGGGCTGCATCTGTTTCTTCTCCACCAGCTGATTGATTACTTTGCTCACAGCGCATCGGAATAATACCATAAGGCAGTAACATTTTTGTGAAGAATAATCTAACTTAAATATGTCGCATATGACCCGGAAAGTGCCCGCGTAGCACTAGTGGTACGTGTACCACAGGTTGGGAATCACTGGTGTAGAGGGTCAGTCGCTTCTTTTCAAATAATAGCCAAAATTTGTATTCATGTTCAATATTTCCTATATGCTGTTATGATGAAGCCGCTGTACAACCAATAGGCCATTTTATGGTAATAAAATTTTGCCGCGGAACCCTTCGACATGAATCAAATATATGTGGAACCCCAGCCTATATCAAAAAACATGAGGTACCATAAATTGTGAATTAAATTAAGAATTAAATGTTAAATTTCAATTGAAAAATAAAAAAAATAAAAATTTGCGAGCAGTGGGCTTTTCTAGTCCGAGTTCTCCAATGTTGGGTAATAGGTCATAATAAATCCAAATTTGGTGGGTACTTTAGTTTGCTGCAAATCATTTTTCAGTATGTAATGTACGTAAATAGCATTCAAATTAGTAAAGATTTCAATCCCTTTTATCATCATATTAGTTGAAATTAAGTAAATGTACAAAGTTGTTTTATTTGTCCTCCGTCTTATTGACCCTATCTCAATCCCATTAGAAGAAAATTAAGATAAAATAAGAATGATCAAGATACTTGGCTAATGCTACACATAATATATGTATAATGTCTAATGCATATATACCAAGAGAGGAAGGAGGTCTTAAAAAGTCACATAAGTAAATCCCTAATCCTAACCCATAAGATTGAACCTAACACAAATGTCTGGGGGTCAGTCGCAAGAGTCCTAGAACCATTAGTAATGTCTAGTATATTGATTATAAAATTGAATACATTTCATAACAGGTGCGGAAAGTAGTCATGGAAGATGAAGCCGTTGCTAAAGTCAAAGCAGAGGAGACACAATCCATCGCAGATGACGCTCAGAGAGACTTGAACGAAGCTCTTCCTGTGCTCGCTGCAGCCAACAAAGCTCTCGACGCTCTCGACAAGAGTGACATCGCTGAGATAAAGGTGTTTGCCAAACCACCAGAGATGGTACAGGTTGTCTTGGAAACGGTAAGAAATTTTTTTTTTTTAAGTTCTGTAAAATATTTATGGCAAAGAATGCCTAGAATTTAAGAAGTGGAGAAACATACGAAATGGCTTTCCGGTGGCCGAACGGGTAAAGTCATTGGCTATGCTTATTCAGAGGTTCTGGGTTTGAATCTCAGCTTCACCTGCACAGATTTATTCAGCACCTACACGATGTTGCACGCTCGTTACTTCATTTCAATATATGTGTTCACCCTTGAGCCTTGACTGGGACGCTGAACTCCTCTTCTGTGCAGAGCGGTTTCACGTGACCTTGGTCACGGCTTTCCCTCCGCTATCCAAGTTTAGCATGCTCGCAAGCCGGCATGGTTGCATCATGAAGAAGTCCGGTACGGCTTACCAGTGAATCGAGGGTAAATACGATACATAGAACTAAAAAAAAATGTTAACATAGACTAATTTAGCAGTTTAAAATTTAATTCCATGTCAATATAATTTTACCATAGGTTTACTCTCTGTATGGGCCAAGGATTTACTTTTGGATCTTGATTAGCAGTAATTATGTACTGGTTATGTCTGTACTTGCACCAAACTTAATGATTGTAAAACTAAATTTCTAAAAAAAAATTCCCAACTCCACATTGAAACAGTACCAATTTTTAATCTTAATTATATTACGCTGTTAAAAAAAATGAAAGAAAACTAGTGTACTATAAACGAACACTAATACATAAAGGGAAATTTAGATTGGTAAAAGTATTATGTACAGTTCACCAGTATTTTTAAACCTTCATTGCTTTGATTCCCTTCCAGTAGTCGCTTGAGTTGATGAGAGAGAGAGAGATTTATTTTATTTGTCGTAAAATAAATAAATTGATTAATGCACAATAATAGAGTATATAAAATGAAAAATAGTGATACAATCATGTTCATGTTATGATATTGACAAGGAATCAGCGATTGAAGGGTTATTGAAGTTGGGCTGCCTCCCATTGTTCTGTTAATAAAGATGACCCATCCTCCACGTTTACCCATTCATGTTTTCACTTTCCATTCACAAGCTTATTGTTTGCATTATTATTTATTCATCTCTTTAATTGAATAATTTTTTTTTGTGTGTGGATTCATGAATAAATATATCTCTCTTTTTCCAGGTGTCTATCCTGTTAGGTTCGAAACCAGACTGGGCATCGGCGAAAGGACTGCTTGGAGATCCCAACTTCCTGAAGAGACTTATGGATTACGACAAGGACAACATCCCAATGAAACTGCTCTCAAAGTTAACAAAATACATCAACAATCCAGACTTTGTTCCAGAGAAGGTTGAAAAGGTAAAGATTTGAAAAACGTTGAGTAGATAAAGTCATTTGGCTGTCCGGTGGCCGAACTGGTAAAGCTGTCGGTTGGTCCTATATGGCCTCCTAGAGGTTCTGGGTTTGAATCTCAGCTTCACCTGCACAGATTTGTCCAGCACATGCACGATGTTGCACACTTGTTGATCACCTCACTTCACTATATGCCTTGTTCTCTCTTAAGCCTTGACGTGATAAAGTGACTGGGGACGCTGAACTCCTCGCCGGTACAGAGCGGTTTCACGTGACCTTGGTCACGCCTTTCCTCCAGTATCTAAGTTCAGCATGCTCACAAGCCGGCATGGTCGCATCATGCGTCCATGTATAAGCCCGCTACGGCTTTCCGGTGAATATGAGGGTAGATATGATACATTAATCAAAAAAATAATTGTACTTAACTGGTGAAAAGACAACTTTTTTGGCCATCAGTGGAAGCCTTCTGCTTCTTTGGTTACAAATGCAGTACTCTGTGATGTTTTTTCATCTATTTTATGTTTCTTTAATTTTCTAAATTAACAATTCACAGTCATAACCATTTTGTTTAATCTTGAGTGTCTCCGTTTTATACCAATGAGTTTAAATCTGGATTTTGTTACAAACTTGCAAGAATATGTTCACCTTGTGCATAAACATATTTGGCTACAAAGCAGGATGGTATCTAACCAACATTTGAGACATTTCATATTAAGCTCCTTGAGTTTGATGCTTGTAGCTCAATGTGATGACTTTATTAGATTGAGTTAAATCAGGGGTGGCCAACAAGTCGATCGCGATCAACTGGTTGATCGCTAAAGGTTTTCTGGTCAATCCCTCAAGTCAATCTGACCTGACTGTATATATTGAATCATAGAGAGGGGTGATTTCGGCGAAACGTAATGTACATTAGTTCAGAGTCAGACCGTCCACACATGTGTTCCATAATTCTCTGTGATGTTACAAATACCAATTGTTTTTCAGTAGATCATTTCTGGAAGATTGTTAGTCGTGAAACATATTGCAATATGAAAAATGCGCTGAATATATTCATTCTTGTTTTGTTTCCACTTATTTATAACCCAAAATCGTGCTGTTAGAGTCCAGGCATCTCATTAATGAATTTGATGAAATTAAATCATTAAACCATTCTCGCTATCACGGTTAGTGGAGCAATTTTAATGGTAGTCGATCGCAGGATTTTTTAGAAATTTCAAAGTCAATCACAACCAGAGACTAGTTGGCCACCCCTGAGTTAAATGATCAATGTACCTTCATTTTCAATACTTGACAAGGTAAAAATTGGAGCTTCTATGAAAATCGTCAAGTGTCAAGCTTATGTTAAAATTCTCTTCTTCATAATTTATGACGCAATATTTTCTAACAATTCCACTTTTTAGGTGTCCAAAGCTTGTCGTTCGATGTGCATGTGGGTACGTGCCATGTACACCTACTCTCACGTTGTGCGAGAAGTGGAACCAAAGCGAGAGAGACTTCGAGCAGCTCAGGCTGAACTGGATGTAACTATGGCACAGTTGAAGGAAAAACAGGATAAATTGGCTGATGTTGAAAATCAAATCGCGGAACTACAGGTCTGGAGATAGAGGGCAACGCTTTATGTTGAATTAAGTTTTGGCGATCTTTTACTTTAGCGCAGTGTTTCCCAACCAGAAGCATTTCGAAATGTTACAGTTTTCGATTAGATCGGGAAATTGTTGCATTATCATTACGTAACAATTATGCAACAATGTAACAAATATGTAACAATTAGAATTATGCGTTGTGTTGCGTTAACAATTTCAGTACGCCCCTACATGTTGGAAAGTGTAGTGCTTAATGCTCTTTGCGTGTGAGCTTGTCTCCTATCAAGCCTCGCCTTGATCTGATAATATCCAATATGCAAGCTCAAGTTTCGCATTAAAAGTAAATTGCATGTTGATACATTGTTTTTTTTTCTCATATATTAATATCTCATTGTGGGTCACACAAAAAAATGGCAATAAAAGCGGGCCGCTAACTGAAAAAGGTTGGGAGAAACTGCTTTAACGTATTTAATTATTTTGGTGCAAATTTTACATATACTATTGGTGGCGTATATTCATATTTTTGTTTATGACCTTTAGTGTCAAAAAGAAATAAAAAAAATTAATATATTTTTTCCGATGCACACATTCATCAAATCTAAATCCTGACCCACACAAACCCTCGAAACATCTCCTAAACATGTGAGTTTATGATTGGCCAAAAAAGCTGAAATACGCCTATTTTATATTGAAAATTTGCGCCAATTTAAGAATATACGCTAAAGTAATGTGCTTTAATTTAAGTTCCTATTAAATATGCTAAGTAAAAGATCGCCAAACTTTCTGTACATATTAATATTGAATATATATTATTAATAAAGTAGGGGCTCACATTGTCTGTATAGCCAGCCGCCTTGTAGGTCCACAAAGCTGGAATCCAGATTATTTTATTTGGATAATGTAAGGAAAAAATAAAATTAAAGCAGTGTACAAAAAATGACGCATTAGAAGATGATATGAATATGACATGTACAAAATAATATAGATTTACAGAAGGAACTGCTCAAAAAATATTTAGAACCTTTGCTGTAAATTACTATGTCATGTATTAGGTGAGTTGAGTAGGTCTCCTACTCTGTGAATTTTAATACTTCGTCATAGAAAAGTTTGACCAACACGAAAATATGATATATTACTCCATCTATACTTCAGTTGCTATGCAAAACATATATTATTTTGGGCAACCCTTGATTACGGAGTTAAGGATGAACAGATTTTGCTCACCAATTTACGGATTTACGGAGTAATTTTTTTACGGATTCCATAAGTTACAGACCGACAGACAGATTTAATATCTAAATATCTATTACCTAAGCCTACCCTAGCCCTCCTCCCTAACTAATACTGAATTTACTAATACTAATTTGTATTACGATGAAACAAAATCCGTAACTCTGTAAATTAGGTTTGCTCTATTATTTTGAAACATTGTATTTTTCACTGTTTCATTAAATTCATCCATTTTATGTCAGGCAACCTTCGACCACAGTGTACAAGAGAAAGACAGACTGATGAAAACCATGGCGTTGACTGCAGCTCGACTGAAGAGAGCGGGAAAACTAACAACGGCTTTGGGAGATGAACAGGTCTGAACTTGTTGTATGTTTGCTTTGGTTTTACACCCAAGCGTGTACATTATGTTGGGAAAAAAAATTGCCACTTGGACGCCTGCTGGTATTATTTAAGTAATAAAATTAATACCACTGATTTTTTTAAATATTTTTTTGTATATTTACTTCATATTTCAAATTTTGAAGAAGAAAAAGAGTAAACTAAACTAAAGAATCTCATTTCACTATTTTTTTTTGTAAAAATTTGACTTTAACTTCATTTATCTCTGTTTTTCATCCATACAGTTAAATAATTAAATAAAAATTCTGATAATTTTGATATACTGGGAAATATTAGTTTGATGAACAGGTCTTAAAGCAAAGAAAGGTAAAGTGCCATAAAAGAATCCATTTCACTATTTTATATTTTGAGTTGTGAAATGTCGTGCGGCAAACCGATTTTCCTTTCTCTATGCTCCATATCGTTCTTGTTATCAAGTCATTTATTATGCTTCGTCCGAAGAAGCTAGATATAAAAAGCTAGCGAATGTTTACGAAATAAAACTTTTAATTGTGTACGAACAAGACCATGTCTGATATTATTTTTATATTTTGAAAATTTGACTTTTACTCCATTTGTCCCCTTTTTTAATCCATACAGTTAAGTTAATTAAATAATTCTGAAATTTTTGATATATTGAGAAATATTAGTTTGATGAATAAAGGGTTGTATAGACGAGGAAAATAAGAAAAATAACACTCCAGAGCGTGTTATTTTTATTAGTGTATCAAGAGAAATCGAACTGCTCGACGGTCAAATTGAAATGACTTTGAATTTAAAGAGAGCGAGCTTGCCCTTTTTTATTCTCTCTCAAACCACTATTTTCGAGAGATTTTTCACTCACTTAGCGAAGCTATTATTTGCTCTATTTGGAAAAAGTGGGATAATCATGGAGGAGCGAGTAAAAATTGCACAAAATAACACACATTATTTATGTTAAACAAACAAAACCAAATAGTCTGTCTATACAGGCCTTAAATGTGAATGTCCAATGCAAAAAAATAATATATTCCCATTCCCTTGTCATCTCAGGTCCGTTGGGGAGAAAAAGTTGAAGAATATGAAACACAAATCGGAAATGTAGTTGGTGACGTGTTCATCGCAGCTGCATGTATTGCCTACTATGGAGCATTCACATCTACCTACAGAGACCAACTCGTCATTGGATGGACTGCTAAATGCAAGGAACTGGTGAGTTTTGTTTTCAAGAAAGTTTCCTTATTACATATCATTATCCATGTTCAGCATGCTTGCAAGCTAGCATGGTCGCTTAATGCATCATGTATAAGTCCGATACTGCTTTCCTGTGGATCGAGGGTAAATATGAGATATTAATTTAAAAAAAACATCATGATCAGGTCATAAGGGATGAGAGGTTTGCCTCATCAGACAACACACGATATTGTGTAATGGCTGCTCGAATACACTGACACAACGGTGTGATGTACTCCCACGAATGATTTAGAAAATTTAAAATGAAATATTTCATGTATGTATACGCATGCGGCCTTCAAAACATGACAATAGGTTGTCGTTAGGATTTGTTTTGTATTAATTGCAATTTATACCAACCCTCTAATACAGTGTTTCTCAAACTTTCAATGAAGGCCTGATGATAACTGTATGCGGTTTATTTTGCAATCGTCCTAATTATGGCAAGTTATGCAGTAAAGCTGAAATAAAATATCAAATTTGAAACTTTCTGCGATAACTCAATGGTCTTCGTTGACCCATGGCTCAAATATACAAAGAATAATTTATTATTATTACCTTTGAAGCATTTGTACATGAAATTCTTGGAACCCAAGGTAGCGATATAGCAAGTCGTCCTGGCGCATATACATTTGAGCATTCATGAGTTTTCCATTTGTTGAGAATGCGAGAAAGTAAAGATATGTCTATTAAATAAAGGGAATAAGAGTAGATCACCGTTAAAATGTTAATATAATAGAAAAAGGAGGGTGACTAGAAGGAAAAGTTTGGGGTTTATAATTTCCAGTCACAAGTACCTCTGACTAATATTCAGGGCTGTGGAGTTGGTACATAAAACTTCCGACTCCGACTCCTCCATTTACAAACTTCAGACTCCGACTCCTTTATTCAATATAGTAAATAACTAATAAGTAATGCTGATATGTCAACTGTGTCAAGTGCTGACATGATTTATCAGGCATATACAACTGCAGCAAGCTATGGCTCTAAGTTACAGGTTCAAACGTTGAAAATTAATCTTTCTGAATTTTAAAAAATATTCAAAAATTATTCGGAACCAGTTCGAATGGTTCAAACATATTAGGAGTCGGTACATTTTTTCCCGACTCCGACTCCTGTCAAATTTGATCCGACTCCACAGCCCTGCTAATATTATTAGAGAATTGGTCAATAATTTAATTTTGCAAGAACAATTAGTTACACTCAATTTCCTAAAACAATGTTCCCGTATTTCAAATTTAATTTTTAATTTAATTTTCATTATATTAGCGAGATACAATTTAGACGTCTCCAGCCAGTTGTTGAAAATAGTGATGTATATGACGTGACAATAATTAAATTCACTGTTTTATTCATAACTTCTTTAAATCCAGGAAATCCCTACGTCTGACAACCTAAGTTTGGTGAAAATCCTTGGTGATGCTTACGAGATCCGACAATGGAACACGGAAGGACTGCCCCGGGACACCGTGTCAACTGAAAATGCCATCATGGTCACCAAAGCTCGTCGATGGCCATTGATGATAGATCCGCAGGACCAGGCTAATAGGTGAAGAACTTGCGTATCTTTGACATTGTCATTATCACAACAGCACTTAGTCTACTGAAGAAAAAATCTAAATCTATTTATATTTTTTACCGAAATGAAAAATTTTACAATACAGCTTTTGAATTCAGGACTCTAATAGACACTTGTAAAATTCTTACTACAAATTTCAGTGTATAATACGCATCATTGATTTGTCGCCAAAATATTAAAAATTTTAATTCCTTAAACCCATGCATAATACGCACCCCCAAAATGATTTTGACCAAAAATAATGCATATTATACATGGAAAATTACGTTATTTGCATTTACAAACTGAAATGGAAAAAATTTCCAATATACCTTGGCAAATTCAGGACTCTAATAGACAATTGTAAAATCCGTACTCTAAGATATTTAAGCGAGGAATTTCGTTATGGGACAGAGATTATTCAGAAATTTAACACATAAACATATTGCATATTTAACCTCGGATTCACCGGAAAGCCGTTTTCTGGCTTATACATGGACGCACAATGGACCATGCCGGCTT
>JAUELA010133746.1:0-15111 GCA_031471845.1 Boltenia villosa | reverse complement strand
CGGAGAAAACGTTCCAGCGTCAATATTAAGATATGGATCAATTTTGATTGCAGTCACTATCAGTCCACATGACTTCAATATTGTTCCTACACTGCTTGCAATTATACCTGTCAAAATTATACTTGGTATGAACTATGAATACATATGAAGCATATTCATCTCTCTTGAATAAACATGGTTGATGATACATATACATGGCGACCCATAATATGTCTCTTAATCACACATTTGTGCCTGCAGTAATGTGTCATGTGAAATTTTGCTGTGTCCTGTATTATTTCATCACTACACAATGATGAGTGTAAAAATGTTTATTCGACTTACATCTAATGTAGCATAGTCATAGATATGGAGATATGAGTTAAAACTGAGCAATTGTACAACAAGTTACAAAATGAAACACAGTTTGATATAGTTTTTACAAATGACAAATTAATGACATCTCCAATAGAATCATTTTCATTTTTTATCATCACTGTGCACAAATACAATACAATACAAATACAATAAATTCAATTAGAAAGAGAATAATATAGAAACAAATCATTGAAATTAATACCTTTTCCAATTCCACTTATAACTCCACCAGATACTAGTATATACTTCATCACTTGAGTCACCGACCGAGAAGCCAGTATGGTAGAATCAACTGAGTAAAAGCCTATATTATAATTACTACTGTAACGAAGGAAATTAAGCTAATTATTACATCATTAATTCTCAACATGAACATAAACGATAGCTTTATTGATTTACTTGACATATGAAACTGATAAATAGCAAAGCAGATTGGCATCTTCGAAGCAAAGGACGAAGTAAAAACAAGTAATACATGAATTTGATAAAAAAAAAAAAACAATGAAACAATAAAACGATCTCAAAGGCATGCTATGACAAAAATATCACCTAGTGTGCGAACACGAGGAATAACAATTAACAGTCAGTTAAGCGTGACCGAAGAATATATCGCGACAAAGCAAGCCATCAGATTGGGAGTTTTTGATCAGCTGGTGCCAATTAGTCTTTTTACGTGAAGCCTTTTTAGCGCGTAAGTATTCGATTTCCGTTGAAGATTTCTCGTTTATTTATACATCCTCTCTCTCATTTTATCGAATAACTTTTGTCGAGCACTAATCGCCTGCATGGGGTGGACAATAAATGTAGCCTACTCGATAAAAAAGCGCGAAATTAACTGAACTGCAGTTCATGTTTGCAGATCTGATGCAGCACATATTTTTCAGTTGTTCCGATAAAATTAATGTTTGAAATGTTGCTTGATGTGGTTATTGTTCAGTTTAACGATAAATATTTTATACGATAATATAGCCTACTAAGCTGTAAATAACTCTCCGCTAGACTGGACACGTTAGAAAACCTAATATAAAAGAAATAGTTGAAATTAAAGCTAGTCTAGAATTATGTCGCGTTCACATTGGGCTTATAAGCGCAAATAATCTAAGGCGCTCATCAGCACGGGCTGTTGAAAAATCAGCGCTGATCACACGCTTATAAGCGGCTTAAATGCCAGGTTATGAATCCGCCAAATAAACGCATTTCAGCGAAAAATGGTAAATAGGCAGCTTAGCTGTGCTGATTTCCACCTGATTTTGCCAGCTGGTTCAAGCCAGCTTATTTCGGCAGAAATTAACATTAGAAACGAAAGTATAGGAAAGTGATGCCGGAATTGAATCGAGTCTCTCACAGGTCAATACTTGAATCGAGTCACATCAAAAATGCGACTCGAGTCAAGTCAAGCCTAAACAGATGAGGGAAATGTCATTAATGAATGTGCTCATAGTACAATAATATATACCGGTACCCAAACAAAATTTAAATTTAAGCTGTCTCATTGCCAGAGATGGGACCAAGTCACTTAAGTCGAGTCCGAGTCATGGATCTATGGGGCTCCTCGAGTCAAGTCAAGTATTTTCAATCTCATGGTCGAGTCCGATTCACTGACTTCTTCGTGTCAAGTATTTCACCAAAATCCAGTAAAACATCCATGGCTCAAAACTGAACTGAATATTTTGGCAACTCGGGGATGGAGCGACATTCACATTTCGGCATATGATGCATATATTTAGCAAAGTCGAAGAATTTCTGAGGAAATAGAAATATACAGTTTCGATGGTCAAAAGGGCAGCAAGTGGGCATACTAAGTACCTATTGCAAATTCAATAGGCAATCTATATTTTATTATTCATGCGAATCTAAAGTAATCCCTCATAATCATCCTCTAATATAAATACGTTGGGGCAAGCTTTAATCATTGCTCTTAGTTCTAAATTATTTAATCCATCACAATGGTATCTGATCGAAATCGAATCTCATTTATTAACTTAATTTCCAATTTTCAAGTCATCCTGATGGTCGAAACACATTTTTAATACATAATATATGTGGTGATACATGTGGCGCGCATTCAACTCCTGTTCTCCGTGCTAACAGGCGTCATTGAAAAGATTACAACATTAACTTACAACACTAAAAATGCATTATGACGTAAAATTATATCGGTAACTTAACTTTATACCACATATGAGATTTTTTATACGTGTCGCTTAAAATTGTATTGCCAAAAAGTGTGTCGATAACTGAAAAAGTTTGGAAACCTCTGCATTAGAGAAATAGATATTTAACTAAGATTATTCACTGTTGATTTCAATCCATGCACTGGACAATCCAGTACGTGGATCCAGGCACAACTTTACCCAACGGGATTTGATAAGAAGAGTGAAAACTACAAAACTAGAAAAAAAAAATCCCGTAAAGGCAGGTGTTCAGAAGGCGATTTTGGGCTGGATATTAAGACAGATAAAAGCAATTGACGCTTTTTGCGGTGCTTCTAAAATAATTTATGTTTGACTTACAAGGACCAGGACGCAATTAATTAACATAAATTGTGTGAGTGTGTTCTTCAATGTTGATAGGTATGTGAGGTTTGTATTAGAAATGACTCAGTGTTTGGATTGTCCTGTATGAATAAAACTTTTACTCGTTAATGAAAATTTTAGGTTTTGAGGGCATATATGAAATCAAAATAACAACAAAACCTTTTTTCTTGATTGCTCTGAGCATCTGATCATTATCAGAATCTTCATCCTCTTCGTTCCTATCTTCTAAAGAAACATCGCCACTCGAACTTGGAGGTTCCAAAAATTGATTACAGCTTCAATAATTTATTGGTTGTTTGATTCTTCTGAGATTTTTTTTATTCACAATTTCGTTAGGAAAACTTTTCTTTTTAACGATACATGGTTATACAACATCCAACAATATAGTTTTGTCAACAAATATAAATTCAAATGATGATATGCATAGAGGTATAGAGGCAAATATTTGGGCTACAGCTTAAATTCAACGTGGGCAATATTTACAATATCGTTGTAAAAATATTAGCAATTTTCAACTTAACAGTATGTAAACAATACCTATGTGGAACAACATTTTTGCAAATATCTTTTGTACCACAAAAGAGGCAGAATAAGTCATGGTGGTAAAATTTTAGCATCGTGTTTCAAAACTGAATGCAATGCGATGAAGGGATTGAGGTGATTCCTAGGCGGGCAAACAGATGGATAGATGATAATTCTAATGAGACAATAGGGCACTTCACAAAATACTGTATATGTGAGTTTATCTAAAACTACATTGTCTGTTAACTCTCAAATACTGATGACTGTATATTCTCTCAAAACATGTGAATAAGTAGTTTTTCTCCGGAGGATGGAGGAGAAAATAGTTTGTGCCACCTAGGCCCTGGTGGGGTGATGTAGCTCTTCCCAGTTGGAGAGACGAAGACTGGACGAAGCATCCAAATCTGAACAAAATAACGTTGCAAATAGAAAAAAGAGACGGACAATTTATTGCATTGGCAGGTCAGTCCCAAGTATCATCATCATTACTTGGCGAATGCTACGCATTCGATAAGTATCTTGGTTAGCTCCGTTTTTTTTTATATTTTGTTTGTATGTTCCAGCATCTGCATCGCGCGATAACCCGCTCAAATCTTTTTTTTTAACTTTCTTGAAAATAGCTCTTCAACAAAATGCATTAAACAGTGAAAGTGGAGGAATTGATCTAGGTCTACAGTGTTTTCCAGAGGGTATTCAGGTGAGTAGGTTTTAGCTCAGTGGTTTCCAACCTTATCTTGTACAAGGATCTCACAATTTATTTATTTCCTCCTCTCAACCATGAATTAGAAATGTTGTTGTGACAAAAAGTAGTATTGCATGAGTGTCTCTATTTGAAACTATGCAACAAACGGAACCATTAGCGATATGTCATTGTTCAATGTCATAAGTTTGCGAATGTGATTAATTTCAAAATAAATTCAATTCTTCCAGTTTTATTGTGCTCATAGGCTAGATCGGGAGTAAGGAAAGTGTTGCCTATCGGGGTTTCGGACGAATCCCTATTACGAACTTATTTCGAATTTCTGATTCAAAATTCATTTATGATTTGCAAGTATGTACAGTAATGCCTCGGTATACGAGTTTATTCGCTCCTGGAGATCGCTCGTAAAGCAAAATCTCGTGAAGCAGAACAATAATTTCCCATAGTTTCAATGTTATAATCGATAATTCGTTCTCATAAAAAATAGGCAAATGCTAATTATGTTAATTAATTGCGTCCTGGTCTGGTAAGTCAAAATGTTAGAAGCACCGCAAAAAGCGTCAATTGCTTTTATCTGTCTTCATATCCAGCCAAAAATCGACTTCTGAACACTTTTCTCTATCAATCCTGCTGGGTAAAGTTGTACATCACATTCTTTCTCGATCTAGTGGATTATGATTGTAAATGTTTTTGTATTTTGGGATGTTAGAGCCTTCAATTACTGTGGTCATTTGCGTAATCCCTTGTCTAACATGTGCAATCTTTTGTGACAAAACAATACTCTGGGATAGCACCGAGAATACTCCAACTATTAGGCCTCAGTAGTATTTTTGCGAGTCTTTCGCAGGACTCGATCGAGCCCGAGTTTTCAAAAATCCCAAGACTCGTACGATCAATAGAACTCGTTTTGTCCCATCCCTAACTAACCACCCCTCTTTTTATCTGAATTTGAAGCATGAGATTTTGAGGGATGTTGAAATGCTACCAGCAATATCGGTCCTACTATTACAGACGGATAACAATTAATGAACCAAGATTTTTATTTTTGCGCTTTCATTTTTTAGTGAGTTGAAGTGTTGAAAAATAACGTGGCGCAAAATTTAGTATAGCTATTTTAATGGCATCTCAGTGGTGTGAAGATTTCAAACTCTGATATGCCACTAGCAAATTATCTATTGTTCAACACCGGTATGGAAAGAAATATGCATGGCAGATTGTTACTTCACATGAAAATGCATGTGTTGTACTTTACTACGTTTCAATATATAATTAAGTAACATATTAAAAACCAAGTATTATTATTACCGGGTACTGCATACCCGTCAACCACTTAAGGTCAAAAACAGTATCCTTGATAAATCCGAAGCATATTAAGACCATACAAATGTGATCCATCATCCATGTTACAAATGTGATAGGAGCAAAGTTATAGCTGTTTCCAAGGTTATAGCTGTTTCATAGTAATTCTGCCTTTTTCAACAGTTGTTCCGCTTTGATGATCTCTCGGTAAGAGTTCAAACTCTGTTTGAGTTGAGTTCACCAATCCTGTCACGCTTCAAACGTTGCTCAGTTGAACCAAAAAGCAATTCAGCCTGATCCGAGTTGAAGAATACTTCTTTTACTCGGATCAGGCTGAATTGCTTTTTGGTTCAACTGATTATAAAATTATTAAATTATAAAACGCTCTACTATACATGTTTATTTTTAAGAATTAGCAAGTTGAAATTTATATGCAAAATGTAATAATTATTTATGAATAATTTCCAACATATTAAACCAGAATAAATACACGTATTTTTATTGTTCCTCTTGTTAGCGGCACGTTTGAAGGTTGGATGTTGGATGTACCGCCTGTTCTATTGTTATGTGTATGTCACAATAAATGTTTATAAAAACACAAACGAACTTTCATATGCATAAGAACAATCGGTAGTAATTACACTATCAGACAACAGAGGTTATCAATTTTAGTTCAATTTAGATTGATGAAGAATGAGGTTGCAATTGAAAACAGGCTCAATCAAGAAATAACAATTAAAACATAATTTCTTAGGAACTTGGAGATAAAATGGATATAATGTTTATAAAAATGGTGTCAAAATTTTATGGGAAGTCGAACCTACTAAAAACAATACTCATTACGATTTACTACCACTACTACTATTGTTTTAAAAGAAAGTTTTTTTATAGAATTTGATAGAACTGTTCACAACATTTTCATCTAGCTAGAGCAGGGTGGGCAAACTTTTTTTCTCCGCAGGCCACATGGAGCATCTGTGAATCTCTCGCTGGCCGCGTTCAACAAAACCTATATTTACTAAATGTTATTTCGACACAAAAACGCAATTATTATTCATGCAAATGTGTTTGCGTTTGCAACATGGCTGCGAAATCTCATTGTAGTCTTGTTAAACGCGTTTTTCTGTGCGAAAATGTCTTAACCACACAAATTGACATCGCCTTGCGAGGAAGTTCGCGGGCCGCACAAGAAGACCTCGCGGGCCGTAGTTTGCCCACCCCTGAGCTAGAGTCTATAAAATTTAGGCACATTCAGAAACGTCAAAAAGTGATGTCATTGCAAATTCTAGTTTTATATATTTAATCATTGATATTCATCTGTAAACTGAACAGCCAGCTTGAAAAGATCAGCAATGTGCTTAAAGCATAATTCTTCTGGTAGTTTAGAATACCATGAATCGTCCTCATCATTTCCCAGAAATATTTCCTCAGGAAATATCATTAGAAGTCTGAAAATAATTTACATAAAGCATTTCATTTATTCCAGTAAACGAAGATATTTCTTTACGAGATCTTTTCAAATGTATAAATGTGATAACTTGAAACTAGCCCTAAAACTAACGCCGTAATTTCATATTTATGTTCAACATATGTACGTTTTATGGAGTTGGCAAATTGTCAGATTTATGACGATGCGATACTAACGAGTCTGTACTGTCGCGTGTGTTAAATTGTTCAGAATTAAAAAAAAGTTCGTTGGTAATAGTCCAGACTGTTGTTTGAAGTCTGATATGCGTAAACATCACAAAACATTTTTATGTCGAACGACTGATAAATAAACCAAAGATAAAGTTGATCGGTTTAGGGAGTCTAAACTTTATTACCTCATGAAACTCATGAGACATATATATATTACATGCAAATATTTTTTAAAGAGATTTATTCTTAAAGACTCTATCGGTTGTAGCTGTTTATTGTAGGAAATTAAAAGGTTGCACGACATTATCTTTAATTTGATTGTGCCTAGTTTTTCATTGCCAGTTGAAATTTAACCTCCCCTATCGACCCAACTATTCTCTCTAGCACCATCTTCTTTGTAAACTATGAAAAGACTAACAGTCTCAATAAGTGTGCACAGTTTCATGGTGCAGCGTTGAGTCGTTCATGAGGAGAAGTAAGTCATTTTGAGGATTCAATTAAATGGATAATCCATCTGTGATTTTTTTTTTTTTAATTTCAGATATCTATGAATACTTACCCCCAATTGCAATTTAAAATATCAGGAACTTTGATCATCATCTCATTGAGCCGTTGTTGAAGCAATTTCACATTTGTAATTTTAAATGCTACATTTAATCTTCTCAAGTCTTCATCTTTTATTTTTTCCTGTTGATCTGTTGGATTTAAAAAAAATGTTTACACTTGTTTTTGTATCATCAGTAAGCAAGATAATATAAATTGATTATGATTGATTGTAATAATGAAAGATTGTTCTTACTTCTTAGTCACATAGAAGAGAATGAATGATCTGTCATCAACACTAAACTGATTTCATATAATATACCAACCTGTAGATATCACCTCTTTATAGGGGTTAATGCCTTGTCTGGTGAAATTGACAGCTTTGTGCCATGTCAATCGCTGATACAGAGCGAGTGTATGCTCAATCTTAGCAGATTTAGGAATCATGTATGTACGATGTGTAGAAAGCAGAAGATCTTTCTCGAGAAATTCATGCAAAATGAAGTGTCCACTGGTTTTTACCTAAAAAGTAAGTATAAGAACCTTACATTTTCAATCGCATGGTAATAAATTGGTGGAAATATTCCGATAATTGTCAATGTTCATCACACAGATCGTAGTTCAAATTTCGGTATTCACAGCTCAGGAGTTAAATTTTGGTAACTGTTAACCACACATATCCCACGCATGAGAAAGTAAATACGCAATATTTTCATATGTATTATTGAAACAATATTCATAGTTCTAATGCAGCTTTATAATTCAGGAAATAATGGTATGTCTTGGTTTGTTAAAAATAATTTTGTGCAGCAGGCACACATATTTTTTGCAATTTTTGGTGAAGGTTTTCATTTTCTTTGGGAGTATATTTGTAGGGAATAGGCTGAAAAAATATAATAAAAAGTAGGTTAAGTTACAAATTTTATTCAATATCAATTTATTTCAACTTTCAACTCAATGCGAAACTTGTTCTTGTTTATTATCTGACAGTTGATGAATACGAAGTACTGTTTGTGACAGTGTGCAACGCAGGTCATCTGAAATTTAACAAAATGGAAATTCCTCCAAGGAGAGGAATTTCCCACTGCTCTATTATGTCTTCGAGGAAATAGTGTTGTATTATTTTGAAAAAGACTGCACATTCATCTTTTTGATCAACGATTTTTATGCCTGCATTGTCCAAGAATGGGAGATGCTGATGTTATAGTATTATGTTCCTCCCATACCCATACTATATCCTTGGGTAAAAGTTTTCACACATCTACTTTTGCATGAATTTCAAAGGAGATAAAAAACTAAAATACCTATCTTAGTTATTCGAATTGATAAGAACCGTGGAGTCGACTCAACCTAGTTCGAAAAGTTTCAACTCCGACTTCAGTCCAATTAAAAATAACCAGCTCCTGGTATAAAGAACTGTTGTAATAGATTCAACATTAATATATTTTAGGAACATATGATTTTTTTCTGACTCCACCCACTCCATCTCCAATACTGACTACACCGACATCGGAATCCGACTTCAACTCTAGAGCCCTGGTATCATCATTGTCTTATCAATGTAGAGTGTGACTCATGTACCTAATATGCAAATTCATAAAATCGTACAGAAATGTAACCTTGGCAAGAAAACTTATTGCATGTGTCAAAGTTCGAACAGCTTCACAAACTTCTGAAGAGTGACCTCCTTGTACAGCTGCATCAATGTCATCAATGATCTTTGTTGTCAGTAATTTCTGTGATAAACAATAATTATATGACAAGCATTGTGCACTGTAGGCAATTTTCATAAAGATTCCATGTTTTAACACTGCTAAAACATGATATTTTACCTGTGGAATAATTGTTTGTAATTTGTCCCAGTCACTTCCAATTCCAATATCTTGTGGATACCGGATGCAAGGCAGTGTCTGGAAACAAATTAACCCATTATATCAAAGATTCCCAAATATACACTATTCAAACAGGGAACAAAAACTTGGTAAATTAGTAGACATAAATGATGTGTTCATAAACGGCATTTTGCTATTCTAGTATACCCAATTTCAATTAAGTCACTGGTAGACTTGTATATGTGAGTAACCTCCAACATGTGGTCGACACAGGTTTTTCTGACATCAGCAAGCATTTTAACTAGGATGTCTGCTTACCGGATATGACCCTTGTAATATCTTTTTGTGATTCTACATGAATAAAGTTCATGCCACGAAACCAAGTGACTTTTATGACCTCATTGCTGCACAAATATCTTAGTCAAAAAGTCGAGAATGTCTGTCAAGGCACTACTGGAGTGCCATAACGTAGAAGTCTACCAGGGATAGATTTATCATTTGAGCTTAGATTTTTAAATTTTAAAGAAAGTGGAAGGTGATTTTTGAGACACCCTGTATTTTTAAAGAGAGGAGAAATCTTACCTCTTTTTTAATCATTTTCTTGTACATCAAAAACTTCTCTCTGACCTTAAATATAACATATACTGTTAACCAAAGTGCTCCCGCTACTGATTTGTGTTTAAAAAAATTCAATATCTTGTTGGAGAAATTTTTCAACTTCACCATTTATGACCACTTTTGTGATCAAGGAATTGCATTTTACAATAATAATTTCATCATCAACTTTGCTGCTGATAATTTGAAAATTGTCTAGAGATGGAGACAAGTCAATGGTGAAAATTACGTTACAACCCCCCTAATAGTCTGAGTTTTTATACTAGATCACCTGTTTCTCCAGTGCATCAATGTTATAGGAAGTGATATGACGTTGTCCTTGACTGTCTGTTTTGATATCATATTTCGTATGCATGAGTATCAGAGGATGCAGGTCTTGTTGTTTGTCAATGCAGACAAAGTGGGAATGAGCTAGTTGAGCCACATCTACTTCAGTTATACTGAACAGAAACATTTTACAGATGCTTGCAAAAAACTTTAGAAAAAGAAAAGTTTGGACATGAAAAGTTTTTAAACAATCATTGATTGGAAATCCTCATCATGAAATCCCCTCTCCAAATTACACACAAAATCATTGTTTAACCTCATTTAAAAATGATCATCAATTGGAAATGAAAAAAAAAACATAAAGTGATATGTCAGTGGGATTATGATTTATCTTATTTGCTATATAAATAAAATATAATGAAAATCAAAAGGCATTAACATAAATATGCTAATCAATTTAATAATTTTAGCGTGCTGAGTATATTATGACTTGTAAAATCTTGCATTTATGTGAAGTCAGTTTCAACAATAAAATTTGAGAAGAGTCATTTGGAGGCCAATCACACATTTATGTATGAAAACGAGATTCGACTGTCAGAATGGATGAATTGGGATTTCA
This sequence comes from Boltenia villosa, assembly GCA_031471845.1. Taxonomy (NCBI): domain Eukaryota; kingdom Metazoa; phylum Chordata; class Ascidiacea; order Stolidobranchia; family Pyuridae; genus Boltenia; species Boltenia villosa. Next base: position 4,182 of record JAUELA010133746.1, on the reverse strand, counting down.
AATTTTCGTTCATCCGAGAGATTTGACTTTGAAAATGGTAGGCAAATTATGGTACCTAAAAAAAGTTCACCCATTTTCTATTTGAATGCTTATGAGAAGAGATTAGATTTTTTTTATCGTTACTTCAAGCTTGCATAAAGAAACTAATTACATGATTTCTTTTCCTTTCCCAATTTATCGAGTCACTTACCAGGGCCTCCCTATCAGCCCTTAGGGCTCCTCTTTTTACCTTTTTCACTTCGTGACCCCTATTAACTGTGTCATATTGTCCCAAGGGGGCAATATGGCCCATATTGGAAATGGCTGCTATAAACGTTTCATAGGTTAAGGGGTTGAGTTTGGGTTAGGGTTTAAAATAGACTTGAGCTGGAGTTAGAGTTAGAATCTGGATGAGGGTTGGTGCTGTGGTTTACAGTAAGGATTTAATTTAACTTTAATCATAACACAATCATAGAACTACATACATACATAACGTATAATACTTTGCTCAAACTGACAAAAAAACTCGCGTAAAATGTCCTTCTTTCAATTGATAGATAGCTTTGCTCAAACGACATACATCTCAAAATCTTCCTTTGTATGGAAAAAAATCATCCAACCCACTTACCTTTTAGATGATTCCACAACTTGCTTACATTTTGTAAGGAATTCATTTTGAATTTCTATCAGATATCTTGCAAGTAAATTAGCACACTGCCCACGTCCTCGTGCACTTGGTAAAATGATTGATATTGGACTCTCCATGGAGGCAGGGACGAAGTACTGGTCCAGTCCAATAACCGTGTTATTTGCTTTCAAATGACTATGAACCTATCAAAAGCATTCCATCATTGAACGTTTAAATTACCATGAAACAGAGTAAAACTACTTTTGATAGGTTAATTTTGTGTGTATATTACTAACAAAAAATTTTTATTGTCTTATCTTTCTCCTGATATAAACATGATAGGCTTGATATGTCTGAACATTTTAAACAGGACGTGCCTGAACACCCATTCTACATGATATCCTTTTCATCGCCTGTTTAAATGATTTCTTTATTATGTGCATGAAATGGTAGGACATAAAACACAAAAATTTTCAAGAATATTCTACTGAAATTTATGAAATAAGCCCTTCTCTCCAACTATTGTAATAGGCTGCTGGTAAATTGAGTGAGTGAGACTGTTTTAAAAATTTAGGATTCCTAATTATGAAAAATTAAAATTCTATCTATTTGGGCATTTTAAAGACTTGTTTAATGCGCTTGGAGATTTTTTTTTGACATAGTTTGATTAATTCTCTCTCCTTTATCATATACATACCAAATTCCAGATATCAATATAACTGTCAATCAAATCCTTATTTGCCAGCTCCTCATGATGCAAGAAATATCCTAGAGTTTTTTCTTCTGCATCACACAAATCAATATTGTTTTGATACCTGTAATACATTAATATGATTGAAGCAAAGAAAAAATCCCCAACAAACCACACAATACATCATATAGCCAATACTATAATATAACAATAAAATAGCTACGTGATAATTATTACCACAAACACATAGAATTGTTGTACTTAACTACTGATCATTAAAAATTCCTATACTAAGTTACAGTTTTTCCTTAATGCATTGGTTCAATTTTGAAATCCATTTGTGAAATTACTAACCAATTCAAGAGATTATTTTGAAAAACTAGCACATTCTTACCTTACTATTGCAACTTGTTGAAGTTTCAAGACAGGCTCCAAATATTTCGAATAATGTAGTGCTGGAGTTTCAAGGATAATCTTAAGAACTTCACCTGAAATGAAGTTAAAGTACACTGTAACCAAATCTTTTTCTTAAATTAGCGAGGCAATAAGTCTCATTTAATATAATTTTCATGGATTTTATAAATTGAGTCGCATGAAGGATTATAACTATTATGCATCACCTGCTGAGGAGTCGCAGATAACTTGTAACAAGTGTGCTGAGTTCGAACGGTCAATAATATTCCAAAATAGAGGGTCATTCCATGAGATTAGTTCACTGTCGAATTCTGTTCCAGTTGAAGCATGATGAATCAACCTTTAAAAAAAATTAAAAAAATCATTACTAGAATTGCATGCGATTACGATAGTTTGCAAAAATCGTTTAGTCTGAAGAATGGTGGAGTTCAGCATTTAATGAAAATAATTATTCGAAAATTGTAACCTTTTTATTTTTGGAGGCTTGAAATGTGCTAATGTAAAAAATGTACACAGAACAAAAAGGTCCAATGTATAAAATATCCACATGACAAAACATCATATTGCAAAAACGTACTTGGACCATTTATTTTGGACCTTTTTGCATTGGACATTTTGACTTATACTGGAGAGTAAATTTTTCAGTGCCCAATGTTTCATGTCCGTTCACAAGAAATATCACATAAACAAAATTTAACTTTTTCATACTTGGGCTTTATGCTTTCTAGTATCTATGTTTTCAATTTTAGAGTTGCTAGAAATTGAGGCAGCAAATTTTACACCCTCCATTTCTACTTATTCAAACTTTTTTACAGAAAGCCTAGTCAATAATTTATTATCAAAATATGCATGAAATCAATCAGAATTTGATAAAGAATATTCATGTAATTATGCAATAAGCATTAATTTGTTCCAAATACACTTACCTGTGAAGGGACATACTACGAATATCTTCAGTGTTGTTTATTGTGTTCCATGCATCTTTGATCTCTTCGTCTATATTCTGAAATATCGGTAACAAGAAATTCTTACGAAAATTCTGTTCATAGAGACGACGGTTCTGAGTGCTTGACCAATCTGGTGCTTTTTGTTCTGTTGTCTGTAATTAAAATAATGTTTTTATTCTGCTGCCATATTGATCATATACATTATTACATATTAGTAAGAGAAAAAAAAAATTGTCCCCTTAAAGTAAACTTTCAATCAATGTGTACCTAATGTTTCAAAGTTTCCACAGGAATTTGGGTTTGATCAGAAGAACTTTAAATAAAAAAAATTTCAAATAAATAATGAACATTGGAAAATTTATATTCAACAAACAGAGATCCCCGGCTTTGGCCGGCTATGTATGTATGGCTAATACCGAATCTCATTTTTCTCCAAAATTAATAATGTTAACTCAACCCCGTGATATTTCAGTGTTTCGTCTGTTTGCAATTGTTTTGTTCACTATAACTGCTATCTTGATCATGACAAATATATCCACACTCACTAGTGTACCTTACCGTTCTAAGTTTTCTAGAAGTGATTAAACAATTTCAACTTTCTAGCATATGGAGAAGTATGAAAAAGGTTACGATATACACAGATACAATGAGCAAACAGAGAATAGAGATCCTCCTATATATATATATATATATATATATATATATGTACATAATTGATTTTTTTCCTTGATGTCATATTAGAAATAAGAGCTAAACATTTATTTATGTTGAAGAAAATAAGAAAGAAGGCTTTAAAACATTCAGTGTTTTGATTTATTTTCGTGTTATTTTAATGTCTAAACCTTGTTCGTTTTAAAACGTCTGACCTGGTTTATTATTTTATGCAAAATCTTGTGCATGATCAAAAGGGCATCGTCCATATTTCTTCCGAGAGAATCCGAAAAATCTTCCAAATTGTCATGAATTTTTTCTACCAAGTATTGTTGAGCAATTGATGAATCAGCATAGCCAAGCATTCTAAAAATTTCAACTTTCACTCATATACAGTTATAGAACTACCTCAAATCAAAAATAACATGAGTCAAGATATAAAGGGAATTTTGGGTAAAAATCACACTTACTTTAATGAATCAATATATATTTTGTGTACAGAAATATTTTTATGCTATTTTAAATTGATATTTTGCACTGTTTTTTATAAAGAGAGCAAACATCAAGTTCATATTATATGTGTCATTGATGTATTTTACAAACCTCTTGCGCGTTTATTCAAATTTTCCGAACATGTAAGTAACGGGCATCTGAGATATAATGTATCATGGCTTACTTATGGTTTATGAAAGCTTGAGATGGAAACTTACCCCAGTATTACACCTGGTTCATTTTGCATTCCAATCAACATACAAGCATGTAGCATGCACTGGACAACTGCAACTCCTTGCCTTGAAAATCTGTCAGCAGGATCATCCATATTTTTGTTCTCTTTGTTTAGAATGTACCCAGCATGTGAACTTTCATCAGTT
>JAUELA010133635.1:0-15118 GCA_031471845.1 Boltenia villosa | reverse complement strand
TTGTCCATGATTGGTGTCACTTTTTCAACCAATACTGTCACTCTTGCAATCATTAGTTTCAGGGTCTTGAATTTATTTATACATAATGCTGGTTATATTCTTGTCTGCCAATTGGATGTGTGCGGTCGAGACTTTTTTACCAGAGTCGCAATAGAAATGTCCATGTTGGTAGTGAAAGGTCGAAGAGAAGCGCCTGGTCCAGTGTTACATTTCCCGTTTGATTTCTGGTTTTAGATTTAAATATGTTTTTCGCTGATGCTTAAATCAGTCGCATCGGCTCTCGTTTTTATACTGCAGTATTATTAAAAAAAAATATGGAAGTCGCTTGTTTATTTTCCCTAGAAAAATATAATAGATCATTATGAGCGCCACCGGGCCAATAAAAATCACTTGTCGGGCCACAAGTGGTCGCGGGCTCGTAGTTGGACGACCCTGTATTAAGGCATATTTATAAAGGAGACGATGGAAAATATCTGTAGTGGATGCACTAAGGCTATATATTCGTAACATCAATTGCAAGAAAAGTTTTGGGATTTTCCGAACAGAGCGGGGAATATTGGGGCATCCCTAATTTACGAAAGACAGAAAAGCGGTAAAACGTGAAAGCGGGAATCGAAACACTATTTACGGAATGTGCGGGAAAGTGGGAAACTAGCAATCCTAATTAGTAGTTGCGGAAACACGGGTATCAAATAGCAGCTTAACACTAGTCCTGTCATGAGGTATTCCACCAATGATTAAAAGAACCCGGCAAAACATCTATGTCTCAAAACTGAACTGAATGTTTTGGCAACTCACGTTACGATATTCAATTTGCTCAAATGAATCAAGATACACTATGACCGACCGGGGAGTTATAATCAAATTGATCTTTTTAATGTGAGACTCGAGTCTCTATTAGCTCGAGTCATTTTGTTTCAAGACTAGAGTCAAGTCAAGTCTTTAAGCGCAGAGACTCGAGTCGAGTTGGGTCTCTCACGGGTCAATACTCGAGTCGAGCCGAGTCACACCAAAAATATAACTCGAGTCAAGCCATTGACTCGAATCATTACAACTACTTTTATTTACATTGCTTTGTAAATAGAGACAAAGTTTCTTACAATAAACTTACTCTCACTCGATCTAACATGACAGGCTTCACAGGGAACTACTGAGTACTCGTTTCTTTACTTCTCTAATTCATACTAATATTCAATTGCTATATATTTTTTGATGGTTTCGGTTATTAAGAATTTGTTTAATTCTTATTATATTATCAAGTATGTCATTTACTCAATTTAGCTAATTCAATACACACTTGAATTCACAAGTTTTCGGTGTATACGATCATATGCATGGCTTGCATTGAGAGTGAGAGGTGGAAGATGAACGCTCGTAGGTTACAGGTTCCATTGATGTGGGACACGTACAGAATGACGTACGAATTCTTTAACATAACTTTAAACAACTCATTACATCTTGAATAAATCAGTTCCCATTTTTGTTCTTAAATAATATTTTAATTGCTCGGTGTATATATATATATATTGTACAATTATCATATTTTAATCATCATAAAATTGACAAATAACAGTAAATCAAAATCATCCATAAACGTCCACTTTTATTCAGATTTTATGATTTTAGATGCAGTACATATATGCTTAGAATTATGAAGTCAGGAATAAAACTGCTTCCTGAGTTTATCAAGTCGTTCAGCTGTATTCTCCTCTTCATTCTTCTTCTTCCACAAGTTTAACATCTTGATTTTTTGCTCTTGTACACTGCGTCCATTGTCCCATTCAATATCATCAATATCTTTATCCGTCAATCCCAATTTTTCACGAGCAAACCGTGCCCATTCCGAGTTTCTGATTTTATCAGCTGTATCGTAAAGAGATTGATTTCCTTTTTCCATATCACCCATAATGAACTGATTGGTTGTAGGATTGGGATCAGAAAATATTATGCTACCAATTGGATCGTCTATTCAAATGTAACAAGACTACTTGGTGAATATACGCTGATAGTTTTAGGCTTTCGTCTGCGATCAACTAGAAATTTGAAAAAAAAATCAAGATCAAGAATCTACTTTACGCTTCAAAGAATACAATACTTGAATTGAAAAACTGTTATAGTATTAAGGCTAGAAGGTTGCGATTCGAATAGTTCCGCTTTTTAACGATTGTTAATAAACCAAGTCTGACGCACAGTTTTGTGTGTGAGTAAAGTTCTGCGATGTATGTTTCGCTTCACAAATCCCACTTCATCTGCAAAACATAAATGTTTTCCGAAAACGTTACGCTACTCATTACAAGTCTGGCGCGCATCCATTACTATCATTTATGCGGCTAAATTGCCTAAATTAGGATTCTTTTTGAGATTCCTATTCAGTAGACTGTTGGTTTCAAGTTCGACTGAGCAGACTGCTTGACTTCTGCTTTTTAATGGTATGCAAACAAAACAATCAAACAAATAGCGTCCCAATTGACAGGAAATAGTCTTTATTTGCTTTTCCAAAATTGCTGTATTGTCATATACGAGAATGAAAGATGCGAGGTGGTAAATGACATGCCTCATTGAAATGACTTACGGAATCTTGTTTTGCAGATTTGACTCAGTAAAATTAAATGAGGTAACCGTCGTGCAAGATTTTGGCTGCTTCAGAAAAACTTGGCCTCATAAAATATTAATTGGCAATAACATGTTTCGATTTTCTGGCAATAAGGTATTTAGTAGCATTTCATTTTGCAGTTTTGTTTCCTTACTGTGTTTTGCACGAAATGAGAGTCTTACTTACGAAATATCAGAGTTTTGTAGAAAATGAAATCTTCAAGGCATAGACTATTTTAATTCTGTCAAGGTTTCAAGACGTGAGGCTTAATCTAAGAAATTAACTGGTTAGTCTGGATTATTTTTCAGTTCATGTCAGAATTATACGGGATGTGCGGGAGAGTGGGAAATTAACAATCCTAATTTTCGGAAGGGTTAGAGTTGGGGTAAGGGTTGGTGTTGAGTTGCTATTTCATTTGGTGGTAAAATTCCTGTTGTTACCGCCCAATTATCCTCTCTCTTATTAATTATCTCTGTGCGCCATTCTTAATTCTCTTTCTCCTTTTTTTTTAATGCACATAAAAACCAAAAAAATGACGTTAGTTTGTTTATTGTAAATATAAATTCTATGTTAGGGTAATAGGGTTAGGGAATATTATATCAAATATTTCTTTTGGCAAGTTTCGTCGGATTTGCAGTATATATTCACTTCGGATCACTTTCATAACTTTTACACTTCATTTTTTAATTGGCTCCCATATCTTCAGATAGTTGGCGTACCATCGCACCGCTAGATAGGAAGAGGATAATCGGATGGTAACATCAGGAAGATCACAGATTTGAGATCCGTATTTCCGCAACTACATAATCAGGATTGCTAGTTTCCCGCTTTCCCCGCACCTTCTGTAAATTAGTGTTTCGATTCCCGCTTTCCCGTACATTAGGAGTGCCAGTATCTCACAAATAAATTATTCTCGCATCCCTCGTACTCTTACAAAATTCAATAACAAAAATGCAGAATATTGTCGGTGAAAAATCACAGTACTGACTAAATAAACAAGATTTACCTATTTCCTTAGATCTGAATAAGTTGATTGATGATTAGTTTACCATAAATTACCACAAAATGTCTGAAATTACTGAGAAAACAGAAGATTTCAAGTCTCCTGAAATCAAAATTGCGAAAAAAGATACCTCGACAGAAGAAACCACTCAACCTGATGATAAAACAGAAAAAGCTGGGAATTCAGAGGAAAAAGAAATTGATTTGTTTGCTTCACATGAATTTATAGTTCCTTGCACCAAAGTAAAGACAATTGATGATATGGAAAGGTGGACCAAATCCCATGCTTATAATGACTATCTTGGTTTCCTTACAGTATTAAATGCAGCTGTTAAAGGGAAAAAACTGAGCACCAAATGCACCGTTTCCCCTACAGTCAAATCTCTTGTGTCTCTTCTGGATACTCTAGACTCCTGGATAGATGAAACACCGCCTATAGAGCAACCGCAACGCTTTGGAAATAAAGCGTTTCGCTCTTGGTATGAAAAATTGAGGGAGAACGCAGTCAAATTAATAGAAGACAATCTTCCTGACAATTTGAAGCGTGCAGCTCCTGAAGTTGCTGAGTATTTAATCGAAGGGTTTGGAAACTCCACAAGAATCGACTATGGAACTGGCCATGAAGCATCATTTGTATGTTTCCTATGTTGTCTTTTCAAACTTCGGTTTTTGGCCCCTGACGACAAGATAGCTATAGTGTTGCAAGTCTTCAATCGTTACTTACAAGTTGTGAGAAAACTGCAGCAGACATATCGTATGGAGCCTGCCGGAAGCCAAGGGGTTTGGGGTCTCGATGATTTCCAATTCTTACCCTTTATTTGGGGTTCATCCCAATTATTTAGTCACCCAACGATTCTGCCCATTCATTTTGTGGACCCAGCGATAGTCGAGGCCCACCGTCACGAATTCATGTTCATGGAATGTATTAAATACATTATGACTGAAAAAACTGGGCCCTTTGCTGAGCATTCTAACACTTTATGGGGTATTAGTGGGGTCCCCCATTGGGGTAAGGTGAACTCCGGACTCATAAAAATGTACAAAGCAGAAATGTTGATGAAATTTCCGATAATTCAGCATTTTAAGTTCGGTTCCATTCTGACTTTGGAAACAAATGTTGTTAAACCAGTGTTGAAGGTGTAGATTAGAACCTTGCAGCACTATGATTTTAGAGCAGTTGTTCTCATCCTGGGGCCGCAGAGGGTTTTTTAGAGGTGTTGTGAAACCCTTCCAAAATTGCATGTGTGATGTGTAATGTATAACTATCGTGTTTTACTGTGTTTTGGTAATGTGGTTTGCTTTTTTTTTTTTTTTTTTTCAGGAGAAATAATTTGATTATTGTTATGTGGTTCAAATTAAATTCTTCTTCAACTCAATGAGTGATAGGGGTCATATTCTGGGCAAAAAATAACGGCCAGTCATCTGCCAAATGACTGGCAATTTAAAGGCTTTGACCGTTGTTAAAATTTGACGCCGGTCAAAATGGCAGGAATATTTGTGTTTTCAATGCAAAATTAAACAGGACACAAAATAACCCAATATTAAAAGTTCGTTTTTTGAACGATGAATGTCCTCAATTTGATTTTGTAACAAGCATTCTCTCTCTGCACGCTACTTCTCGCACTTACGCCTCACGCATTTATTTTAAGGCAAATAATTTGACAGGCCAAACAACAGTTTTGACAGACTGGCCAAGCCTGTCAAAATGACTGGCCTCCCAAAATTCCTCTATTGTGCCCTGGAAGTTGTTGTATACTGGGGAACAAAAGGAGTCATGGTATCTCTTGGGAACAAAAGGGGTTGTCAGTCCAAGGTGGTTGAGCACAACTGTTGTAGAGAGAGAATGATATGCTTTTATATTGAATAAATTCTCCAATGTATTGGAAGATCTTGGAATTATTTTCTTGTTGTATGTTTGATACAGAGATGCCTCTTATGCCTCGATTATGAAACAAACACATTGATATTTATCATTCTAGGCACTTCAACAATAGCCTACCAAAATGTTGTTTGAAACTGGAATTATTTTTACAGTAAGAAATTAATCTTCAGCAATTCAAAATATTATTATAAACATTGCATATTTTCTAGTTCTCTCAATGTATTGATTTTCATTATTCATTATGCTAGTGATATTCACAGGGTCAAAGTTTTTTTTGTATGACTCTGATAAAAATGCAATCATGCCCTATGTTACACTATAGTAGTAGTACTGCATTCAAAATGTTCATTTTTGCACTGCAATATATGATATTGTTTAACAAGTATGGGTAAAGTTGCAACAACGAAAATACATATAAAATAATAAATTGCTGAATTTTCATTTCTATTTCTGGTAGTATCAGTAGGGTCTATGGACCACAGGTTGAGAACCACTGCTCTAACTCGTAGATATATTTAACACACATAATTCAATAATCGGCATATTTTAATTTAATGCAATCTTTGTATACCTTTTATATTCTGTAAACTCTGTGTTTTCAACTTCTTTAAATCATTCTTTAATTTGTATTATTCTAGGTTTTTCTAAGCTAATATGCTGTGAATGCACCAGAGCTCAGTTATTATCAACATAGGCCTATGAGAAGTTATATTCCAATATGGGAGAGGAAAAAGACCAGAGAATACTGATCAATACTTCTGCGCATACTGAAAGAGAATTATCGATCAATTACGCTGAACTAATACAGAAGGAGGACGAGGAAGAACAAGGTGAAATTGACGACTTTGAAGGTCAAAGTTCAGAAGTACGAGACAAATTTGCTGAAGAACCTTTCGACCCGGATGAATGGGAATTAATCGATGGAGATGAATGCGTGATTGAACTAATGGGGATATTAGACAAAGAATATCTTCATAATTGCGATAAAGAAAGAATCAAACTCATTGGACTGTTTGAAGAAGATGGCAAAGCTTGTTTGCAACTTGATCAGATGGTTTTCACAGGAGAACCGTCAGAAACTTTCGGGACGAGTGTGATTTTCGAAGAATCAGTAGAAGAGGTTTTGTCTAGTGATGAAGATGACACTTACACATCAGTTCAGGGAGATTTACCTAAGAAACAGAGAATCAAAATGAATTATGTTACAAGCACGAGGAAAAAAATTACAATGTATCGCTCTATGTTGAAACAGAAAAACAAATGATCCAGTAATTTTTTATGTCTAGTGCAGTGGCTCTTAAACCGGGGTGCATGCACCTCAAGGGGTGCGAGAGCCAGTTCTTGGGGGTGTGAGAGAAGGGTCCAGAAAAATATTTTATTATTTCGTTTTACTGCTCATCATCTCAACTCGTTAACCACAGATTTTCGTAGGGTAAACATTTCATGGGAATACAACGTAGAATAGAAAACTTTATACATTAAATATTTGAAAATTGATTATGATTAACAGAAGCTTATGGGAGCGCCTTTTTTTTCAACTGAGCACCTGCCTTTGTGAAAGTCTGTGCATACCACTATTGTTAGGGTTCACCTGTACTTCCGAAAAAGATGAATGTTTTTTTCACCTATGCGCGGGGTGCCGGGATACAAAAAGGTTAAGAACCACTAATCTAGTGTCTTGAACAGAAAGAATTTGGTTTCACTTAAGCATGTGGTCTACCTGGACATTTACACTTTAGCATGCGGTCTACCTCCACTATAAGAAATTTATACTGCATGATGATGTAACCCTAACCAGCTGGGTTCTCTGTAGACAGATCAGGACATTTCACAGCGTGGACTATGATCTCTGTGGTAGGCCGCACGCTAAAGTAGCGTTCAGAATTCTTGTTTCTATAGGTGATAGTGTTCAAGAGAAAGTCTATGATGGTGTAGTTGGGAAACAAATCCAAATCATTCTCGGGCCCATATAGATATATATATATATATATATATTTTAATTGACTTATTGGAGTCATAATCTTTATCCCTTTCCTAACTATTGTAAACACAATAATGATGCATGATTTAGTTAAATCTGGTATATTTCTGTAAAAAAATTATTCCATTTAGCGGTAATGCATAATTATCGATTAATACCTCTTACTAGAACATATATACGTTTTTTTATATCCAGTTCGAATTATATCCCGTCCTGATTCAGAGGAAGGAAAAATGTAAGGTTATGATATTACTGCCGGAAAGTGCAACTAGGAAATGTCCTGGAACCCTAGAACATTTATAAATATTTAAAATGTTTTGCCATCATACCTGTGTATTTCATTACTTGGAATAAATTTTTACTTTATTTTTTTTTAAATCTTTATCTTATGGCAGTCTTAACTTTATCATGTTGCCATTGTTCAATTGTTTCTGTTCATAATGCTGATTGTGAAGTTGCTCTTTCCATTTGAACCTACAAATCAGCATGCTCTTTGTCTTAAAACTTACACACTTTTATTGTATTTTCAGATCCGAGATTAAAGTAGAATTGAATTCTTATTTGGATTCTTTTTCATAGTAACAAAGAAACCAGACAAATTGGACTGTTTAGCTGATATTGAAGACAATGGTTTGTGATGAATGTAAGTAAGTTTCGATTAACTGTATTCTTTAGCCCAGTGTTTCCCAAAGCGTGTGCAGCAAGATGAAATTAAAAGAGCATGATTATTTTAAAATGTGTAAAATACAAACTGAAATTTGGGAACCACTGCTTGAGCCTGTGATAAACATTTTGACATATTAAATTATTAATGTTTGTCACTGCGTTGCATCTTGCAATGTCATAAACCATTCAGTTGATTTTAGTGTCATGCCATATTTTTCTCTTTACTGGCCGCTGTTTTCTAAATTTTGCATTTCAAAATGATGAAAAAATGAAAATTCTATTGATCTACTGCTTCTATCACTATGTTGTCCTTATACATGGCTACCATGCAAACATGTCAGCTTATGAGCATTTTAACTTGACCGGGGATCGGGGATCTTGTTCTTATCTCTTGTTTTTCTTGTTCCAGGTCAGAAAAAATTGGGAACTGTGGCTGCTCCTGATCCATGGAAAAGTGGAGCTAAGAATACGAATGGTTCATATCTTATCCTATTTTACTGTTTTTTACTCATATTTCATCACTATTATGTTAAACCAGACCTTCGACCCATTCTTTCAACCCTTAGTTCCTCATCGACCACCTGCCATGTAGAAATAATAATGATATTTGAGTAGACATGTAGTTTCCATATGCATCAATAAGTGTTCTCCCCATGTCATTAATTCTCGTGAAATAAATGGGAACAAAAAGTAAAAACTGCCATTTACAGTCATTTTACAAATCATAACGTCAGAAGGCGGACTTAAAAGTTCAATCAGCCCCCTTTTGACCAATTGGCAATTCATTGACCCCTTAGATCAGGGAAAAACTAACTATGGCCCAACGAACTTCCTTGCAATGCAATGTGAATTTGTGTGGTCCAGACATTTTCACACAGGAAAATGCGTTTAACGAGACTACAATGAGATTTATGTTCGAGGTGTCTTTCGTTGTGGAACAAATAATATATTTGCATGAATAATAATTGCGTTTTTGTGTGGGAATAACATTTAGTAAATTTAGTTTTTGTTGAATGCCGCCTGCTAGAGATTCACAGATGCGGCCTGCAGAGAAAAAAGGTTGCCCACCCTTGCCTTAGATCAGGGGTTCCAAACCAGGGGTGCCCGGGTGCGAGAAAGCATTTCAGGGGGTGCGAGATAGAGTTAACATTTCGTTTTTCCTAAATTTATATATTAAAAAATTTATCTTTAATCTTTAAAAAATTGTTATTTTTTTTTTTGGGGGGGGGGGGTGTCACCTTAGATAGTCTCATATACCCCAGGAATTGATAGCGACCCATTTGGAAACCGATTTGTTAAACTGTGGTGATTTGTTTTCAGAGGGAGGAAGAAAAATTAATGAAAACAAAGCATTGACTGGAACAAAGAATCGATATAATCCCTACAGCAGCGGAAAGTTCAAGAAATGCAGGATATGCAAGTTGCAAGTACACCAAGTTGGATCACATTTTTGTCAAGGTAGAATGGTTTAGTTCAGGCATGTCAAACATGCGGCCCGCGGGACGCATGTGGCCCATTGCAAGTATACTTGTGGCCCGCACATACAATTTTAACCCTTTCCGCTCATATGTTGGGACTCGCCAGACATTATTATTTCATTGTTCCACTCGCATGTTGGGGGTAACCCGACATAACTTTAACTGCGTATCTAGTAGCTCGTATGGCGGGTATGACTCGCCAAAACCTAATAAAAGACGTAATAATACAACCGCTTGAATTACGGTGAGCTAATATGACAACACAATACGGTTAGCTAATATGACAACACAAACTGACTCCTATAGCCCTCGCGGGACTCTAAGTTTGACATGCCTGGTTCAGTTGGCCCAGAAATTCTTTAGATTCTAAATAACATGAATTTAATCAAGAAAATGAGTTTGAATTTTATGTCTGAATGCTTTTTGAGCCCCCTCTCATATATCTCAGTGAAGATGCATTATGATATATACCCATAGTTTTTAGTTGTGTAACATTCCTTTATGTAAATTTTTTACCATAGGAGAATGGCACACAGGCGTTGAAGTAACTGAATAAGTTCTGAATAAGAATAATGAATATGCTAATTACTTTCTATTATACAGTTAAAACATTGAATTGTTATTGGGTACTATTAGGTTTCATTAAAAAGTCAAATATAAATCAATTTATAAAAAATGATAAATCAAAAATGTGGATTTTATTGAGATATATATGTAATATGGAAATATAAATCTTAAGTACTACAAAAATGAACCCTAGAGCCTCTTCAGAGGTGATGTACAAACAAGACTATGTTGTTTAGTATATTCATATTTTTTTTATCTCTTGTTTGAGCATCCTTGTGGCTTACGCTGCATACTGATGCTAAACTAGAATTAGGATAAACAGTTTGCTGCTGCATGGCATTTCACAACTACTCTGCAACCATCTCATAATTCTTAGAGAACACGAGATTGCATTTCGCTGTCAATGAATAGTTTATCAAGATATTGAAACAGCAAAAATAATCCTGTTTTAAATAAGGCTGTGGAGCCGGTAGACCAAGCTGCCAACTCCTAGTATTTCAGAAGGTCATACCCCGACTCTTGCCTCTAAATAATAATATAAAATATATACTTTGATTATATTTGCCCAGAATGCAGCGATGGGCAAACTACGGCCCACGGACTTCCTCGCAAGACGAAGTCAATTTGTGCGTCAAACACATTGCATGAATAATAATTGTGTTTTTGTGTGGAAATAAGATTTAATAAATATAGTTTTTGTTCAATGCAGCCCGCGATAGATTCACAGATGCTCCATGTGGCCCACGGAGAAAAAAAGTTTGCCCACCCTTGCCATAATGGCATCTCATCACCAATAAATAAATCATCAGGCTACTTTTTAACCCTTTCCACCCTTGGAATTATAATTACCAAAATTGCTAAATTTTTAGTATTCAAATTTTTGCAAATTTGCATATCACTCGGAAAATCTTCATAAGATTTTCATTTTTCAACATAGAAGCTTCACTTTAGGTTCCTTTCAAAGATGATGTAAAATGCTTGCATAATTACGTATAAAATCTGAGAAATGATTCGATTATCCTACTCCTATTCTTCAATATCCAGGAAATGTTGAAATTTTTTTAAGCTGCAAAGTTATCTATCTTCGAACGCCTTCAAATCTTTCGAAAGTACGCCCAATTGATACCACTAGATGCTGCTATCAAGCTGTAATATCAGGTCTCGCCATATTCGCTGAACCACTTTTTTGCCTGTGATGTCATATTTGCGAACTTTTTCAATTTTTTTTTTATTTATATAACTTTGGGATAACAAAGGGAACTTTAATGACTATTTGTGATAACTGTACCATAACACTCGTCTGCCTTCCGCATGCGATGAAAAATACGCCTCTGCGGATATATCCGCCTAACACATGGGAAGGGTTAAGCTCAATTTCTCTAAATTGAAGTATTTTTAGAAGCTTTAAACCCAAACAAATATAAAGTACATCATGAGAAAACAGTAGTCGGTCCATTCTTACTGACTTTGACTCCTAGCAATGAATTCACTTCATGCTCCACGGCCCTGGTTTTGACTGACATTTAACTATTTTCTTTTTAGCTTGTGCGTACAAAAAAGGAATCTGCGCCATGTGTGGGAAGAAGATAATCAGCACAAAGAATTACAAGCAATCATCAACCTGATTTGTGTTGTGGAGATGAATAGATGACCTGCTCTAACCCAAGAGGGGAAAATGCTAGGACCCGAATTGTTTGCAGTCCGCTTTTTATCCAAAAAATATTTTATGTGTATATATTTTTCTTGTGTTTATATCAGGGCTGTGGAGTAGGTACATAAAACTTCGACTCCGACTCCTCCATTTACAAACATCCGACTCCGACTCCTTTATTCAATATAATGCTGATCTGTCAACTGTGTCAAGTGCTGACATGATTTATCAGGCCTATGCAACTGCAGAAAGCTATGGCTCTAAGTTACATGTTACAAACAGGTTCTATGAATTTTAAAAAATATTCAAGAATTATTCTGAACCAGTTCGAACGGTTCAAACATATTAGGAGTCTGAGTCGGTAGATTTTTTCCAGACTCCGACTCCTGTCAAATTTGCTCTGACTCCGACTCCACAGCCCTGGTTTATATATTATGTGTTGAATGAAATACAATTTTTTTATATAACATTTTTAAGATTTCAATTTTATTTTTGGCTTTCCTCTAAATAATGACCGTAGTGTGCAGACCAGGGGTTCCCAGCCTGGTGTGTGAGATGGATTATCAGGGTATTTGACAACGAGGGGATACATATATACTATGTTAAAATTGTGTTCAGAATAAAATTATTGACAAACTCTTGTGCTAAGAACTTTATTATTCTACAAATACAGATTTAAATATAGTTCTCGAATGAATTTAAATATCGGTATTTTAAGGTTACTTCATGGTATAAAATAATTTGGTTTGTTATAGTTTTGAGCAACAAGAAAGATTACCTGCAAAAAACCTTAGTGTTTCAAACCTGATGATTATAAAAGATATGTCATGTATATGTATGCTATATACGAAAAATTTGAGTAACTTTTTCGCCAGCCTTTGGCGCGCAATTGCTACGGACGGACGGCAGCAATACATCACGTTTAAAAGGAGGAATTTGAAGGCTTTTTCAGGATTTTAGAATATATTTAAACCACTTATATTACAATTAAAGTCAAGTGATTCAACTTTTTATCTTTAAATGAGATATCTCTGGGGACGAAAAGTATTCAAACATTTCCAAAAGGTGCGGTGGATGGGAAAGGTTGGGAACCACGGTGTTATACAATTTGAGGGAGGGCAATTTGACATTGAAAGGGGGATGGGGCAGACATGGACGCATGATGCGGCCTGCGAGCATGCTGATCTTGGATAGCGGAGGAAGGCCGTGACCAAGGTCACGTGAAACCGCTCTGTACCGGCGAAGAGTTCAGCGTCCCCAGTCACTTACTCACGTCAAGGCTCAACAGTGAACGCGGCATATATTGAAGAATATTAGGTGGGATAAAATGTATTAAGGCAATTCTGGAAAGATAATATATATCAAGGTAAAGGTAATTGATATTAAATATCCAATTCTCTTGGACTTGAGTAAGAAAACCATATTTGTTGTGAAATATATTCGAAATCTTCCGTGTGTGTAAAATCCCTTTTCTGAAACTGTTGAAGCAACTTTTTTAATGACCTACGTCAGGGGTGCACAACCTGCGGCCGTGGATAATAACCTATGCGGCCGTGCATATGTACATTAAGTTAGGTACTCATAATTCAACTTATTTAATTTTTCCAATCTGCACAACCCTTGGGAAAATTTTCATATTTTTTTTATTACTCTACAAGTCTACATAAAAGCTTCAGTCTAGATTCATTTGAAAGTGGATACAAAATACTTGCAATTTACAACTTAAAATGGCCACCATTGGTTGATTACACTGGCGAATATAAAGTGAATATAAAGTCTGTAATGCGGCAAGCAATAGCGAAAAGGTTGTGCACCCCTGACCTATGTGAACAACTCGAATAAGGGGCGTTGGTTGGGTATGATTAGGGATGGTACTTTAGGGTCTTTGCCGAGTTGCCTTATCCTCGATACGACTTGTAACGCCAAATATTTGCAGCGTTTTCGATACCTGCTTTATGGATGGCTAAGTTGATTTCGGGTTATTTGAGAACTTAGCGTTTTTTATAAGCTCTAAAGCTTTTATGATTATTATTTTATGACATCTCTGAGAATTCAAGTTTATTGTAATTGGATTTTCCTGTAGCGATATTTTGCCTTAAAAACGATACTTTGTGTTCATAAAAAACGAGGCACATGAGGCGAGGTATGGAATTTGGAAAATATACTATTTTGATTAGACTGTCTGCTTCGTACCATATCAAGTAGCTTTAAACCAACTCGGACCTAGTAGACCAGTGCCACCCAACCTTTTTAACCTCTCGGGCCGCATACAAAAAAATAAAGCCGAGGGCCGCACCAAAAGTTCAAAAGCAGTGATTGCCAACTCAATGGTTTGTGACATTGAAAACGTATAAACATTGAAATTTATTGAGAAATTGTTATAAAATTAAGGATGCATTGTGCTTTATACTAGTTTAGTACACAAAATATAGTTCAAGCTGGCTTTTAATGACTTTGAATTGTAGTCGCTATTTTTTTTATTTGCGGGTGATATTCTGTAACCGCTGCCCTCATTAGATTTTCTAAATGTTCGTCTGTCAAAGAGTTTCCTTTTTTTTGAATTGATATTGCTCAATGCAGAAAATCCAGGTTAACATACGTAAGTGCTTCCAAACATACACGGTACTTTTTTACAGCATTTCGATAACTGTGGAAATTCGTTATGCTAAGTGATAATTGGTTGTCCGCGACCTACACATTAAGAAAATAGGGTCTGTGGTAAAACTCGTGTTGGAAGGCATTGCAGTCGGCGTTACGTGCACATTCGATTCTATAGTTAAAGAAATCCCTCCATTCTTCACCTAAAGTTTCATTTTCCAATCAAAATACACGGGAAAGTGAATTGATATATTTACACTTCGTAGCAATTATTAGTGAAGGGTACTTTGCATCTGATTCTGACTCCTTGGCCTTGAAAATCTCCCAAAACAAAAAATAACTGATAAATAAAACTTGTGTTTCCCCAAACAGGATAACATTAGTGTGAGCGAAAGAAAAATTATTTTGATGGAAGAACAAAAAATTCAAAAAATTGTGGGACTTCCCCGGTAAGTAGAAATCAGCTGTTTCTTGCTATGCATGAATGCACTGGAAATAATAATATGGTTATTTGAATACGATCAAATACAGCAGATACGAATGCGCGCTCGGTATATAAATGATTACTCTAAATCGCTCAAAAAATTGGCGAATTTGCCTGTAAAACATTTGTAAAATCTTCTTTATATCGTAAACCCCTTTTCTGAAACTGCGTGGGCACAGCGCAACAATAAACTTCCGTGAGAATGTAGGCGGGGTA
>JAUELA010133526.1:0-15119 GCA_031471845.1 Boltenia villosa | reverse complement strand
TTTTCTTAGAAATAAGCACATCGTTATTTTATAAGACATGGGTTTAGAAAATAAGCACAAATCTTAGAAATAAGCACCAAATGATAACCCTGGCTATACCCCATGTTCCCCTATTTTATTAGATTACTAGACTACCCGTGATCCGTTGGGTCAACCAGTTTCGAAAACAGCTTCGGTACACCAAAAATCGTCGTTAACTCGGATAATCCGTAGCTCGATCTTAAGGAAACTTGTTTTATCGGTTTGTATTTTCATTTAATGGATTCGCACGAATACTATATGGGGCCATCGTGCACTGCTTTGATGTATTATATTGCTTTGTGTCGAAAGAAAAGAATTAACAATTGATGGCAAACACAAGTTATCACGCACGAAGAGAAATTCCGATAGGTTGTTGAATTTATATTATTGCGTAATAGAGGCCGAATCCCGTGCTTTTGCCAAAGCATATTTAGCCATTGGACATTTAGCCAACGGAAATTTAGCCAATATTTGCAAGGGGCCAACATTTTTTTATCAAAAAAAAAATCGAAAAAATTTTTAAAAATAAGATTTTTTTCGAGAATTTTTTTTGTCGATTATTTTTTTTTTCGAAAAATTCAACCTGACCATCCTAACCCTGAAGCTAACACTAACCCTATCCCTTACCTTAACCTCAACTCTTACTCAAACCCAATACCCTAACTCCTACCCTGAAGCTTTACTCTAACCCTAAGATATTTTTTTTTGAATGTTGGCTCCTCCCTGCAAATGTTGACTAAATGTCCGTTGGCTAAATCTCCCTTTCCGTTTTTCCGGTCGTTCGCGAAATTTCATGATGAAAACAGGAATATCGTGATGGCTATATAGAGGACATACAAATGCAAACGATTCGCTCTGAATGCACGAAGGAAATGAACAATGAGCTGACCAAGAGATTCGATTACCCGAAGTTGCACGAAAAGATGGCTGAAAAGGTTAATGAAGCAATATCCCACATCTTTGAAGAACTCGTAACAAGCAATGAATTGAAGAAGGTTAAATGTTAAAACATATCTAAGTATAGTAGCAAATCAATGTTTCACATATCAACTATGGTATACAAAAACTATTGTAACAAATACCAAGTACTAACTTCATAATTTTTTTAGTCGATGTTGAACTTTTATATTCCAGAAAATACTAACACATACTTGCAAGCAGAAGATTTGTGAAATTTCAGAAAACACAAGAATTTTAATGGAAGAGGTATGGGAACATAGAAGGAAAAAAACATTTTTGCAATATTTCATGACAATGAGTATATTGAATTCAATCAGAAACTTCAATCTGATGTATGGCAAGATTCGGAGATCGAGCGATTTAAGGAAGATTTGTTGAACACAGCTGTTCTGGAATATGATAGAAATCTTGAGGTTGCAACGTCTGTATTGCAAGAATACAAGCAAGAGCTTATAAAGAAGGCAAATGAGGTTCTATCGACGTTTCAAAGCAGAAATCTTGAAAACAAGGTGGTTCAACTTTCATATCTTTTTTCGCCGCATTGTCTTTATATTACTGTCACTTTATTTTTGTCGAATTGCAGAAAAATTTTGATTTGTCTGCGAAATGTGAAGCGCAAAAAGTAAGAAAATTATATGCCAAAGAAATGGACAATGTAAGCACAAATGATAAGGCGAGTGTAAATAAGAACGTTATGTAGGATACTGTTAAACGTTTACTCTTGAAAACTATCACAGTGCATGCGGGAAAGGGCATGGGATAAAGAAGAAATGAAAGCATTTGACAGTCAAAGCGCTAAACAAGCATATGATCACATCACGCAGAAGCGCCTTTCGAACTACGTAGAATCGCAGTGCTTGGAAAAGATGAAACCTCTTTTGAAAGATCAATACGGAACTCTTTTGACCGAGAATAGGAAGAGATTGGTAGGTTAACCTCAATACCGAATTCGCATATTCACTAAATGCATTATTTTTTCATATTTCCTGCTACAGTGAAAGTTATATATTTTCAACTTAAATATTATGTATAAATATGTTCCTCTTTCTTACAGGAAGCTTTTCAAAATAAATGCAATCAGAGAAGCAATGAGAGCGTGAGAAAGGCCAAAGATTATATAGAAAAGGTCCGTGAAAACATATGTCAGATGGTATAGGTGGTATTTGAAATCGATAAACATTTCGTTGACTCCCTAAAATTGTGCCACTAATATGTAAGGTCGTCACAAGGCGCAAAGTTTTTTTCATCAAAAAATTGTCAATTAGGTGACCCCCCTTTCCCTTTCATGGCTTCATCATCAATCTAATTACCTTAGGGGTTATTCCTGCCCTTATCACATTTTTACATACATTATCATATTTGCTATAATTTTTTTTTCGAAGGCTTCGAACCTGGTGAGAGCAACTAAACTCGAAACCGATCAAAAAAATCTCGTCAGTTTTTACCAAATTCACCATGATTGCAAATATCGATTGCTTCTTTTTTAAGCATCTTCATATTAGCACTAAAGCAAATTGAACGAAGTATGTTATTGTGAAGACTCTTATGAAAGGGCAAAATAGTAATTAAGTTATCAAGCGGAGAAAAAGAGTGAACAATGTACATCCTGCCCAGTTCCTATCTTTGGACAATTATTCCTCATCTTATAGTCCTTCCCGAGGAGCCAAGTGACACTCCTTTGAGAATCAGGCTTTGAATAGTCGTTTTAAATAACCACATTCAATACGTAATTTCTATGATCACAGGAAGTCGGTACAGAATACTTAGACGATAACACTGTGGAAGAAATCCGCACGAAATCTCTAAAATTGGCTTTATCCGAATACGAAAGCTATATGCTTGACGGTCCAAAGAAAACTGTGGAAATATACAAAAAGCAGTTGAAACAAGAAACCGAAATAGAGTCAAATCGGTTATTGAAGCAAATTATCACAAGGAATCATGTAAGAAATGCTATTTTCCTTAATTCATTTCAATAAAGAAATTGTTGGGCTTGCAGTAATCTTTGTCACTTTTAAAATAACGTCTCCTGGGATACATTTTCAAAAACTAATGATTTTTTGTCATCCAACTGCATTTATCACATTGTAGGGGACAATGCAGACCTTAGTTTTACAACAAATAAAAATGGCAAAGGAAGAATACAAATCTGAAATCAAAAAGGTATATTTTTTGGTAGTTGCCTCATCACGAATAAATAGAAATATTCTTACATGAAGGAGAGATTAAAAACGGCAATACCGATATAATCCTATCAAAACGCGAATGTATATTTTTAGAAGATGGGCAATGGACTGTGCATCAGCAGGGCTGATCTGGAAGATTTCCACGACGATATTCAGTCAAAAATAGAAAGGAGAATCAATGAAAACACCACAGTATCCAGAATCGTGATAAATAATACGTTGTCAAAATCAGGAGAAACACTTAAACGTCTATTTGACCGTATTGTGGATGAAAATGAACGAAAACAGGTGAGGTTACTGGAATCTGGTAGTAGAGAATAAATATGAACTAGAATTGCGCACAATTATGACAGGCTGTCAGTAGATAGAGATTTGAAGATTAGTACCAAGTATGGAAGGAACTGCGCTGAAAAGTTAATAAAAATTTCATCGTCCAGACTTGAAGATAACAAGATATACGATTCATAGGTTGTAGGACATAGTTTTGCATTTGAAGGATGCAGTTATTTTTTTGGCGCCATCTTGCTGAAACGGTTTTGAGATAATGTACTCCCAGTTGTAGCCTAATTATACACTCTAGCGCCATTATATTCGAGATTATTGAAACGATTTGTGAGCTAAATAAGTAGGTAAAGTTTGGGCGTCCAGCTTTGAAATTTAAAATTCAACCCCCCATTTATGGCCCAACTAAGCTCTCTAGCGCAACGTACTTTGCAAACTTCTAAGAGACTAGCGAGCATCATAACTGTACAAAGTTTCGTGGTCTGGCGTTGAGCCGTTCGTGAGAAGAAGATGTTTTTAGATATTGACATTTTCCCCCTGGTGCCCACACTATGCTCTCTAGCACCATATATTTTTTTTATTTGAAAGAAAGCGTCCTCAAGGCTTAACATTCTCTCATAGTTTGAAGACTGGGTGTAGAGTAGTTTGAGAGATATTGGCATTTTGCCTGTAGGGAAGAAAAAGAATAATAATAATAACTACACTTGCGCGCAATTATGACAGGCTTTCAGATTTGAAGATTAGTACCAAGTATGAAACTGCGCTGAAAAGTTCATCTAAGTTTCATCGTCCAGATTTGACGATATCTTTTCAAACGCAGCAGATTCAAAGGTTGTACGGCATTCCTATAATTTGAAGAATGTAGTTCACGTAGCAGATTAGGAAAAAGGCACATGATATTAAATTCCGAATTTTGCCCAAAGGCCCGCATCATGCTCTGTAGCGCCTTAATTTTAGATTCAATGGAATTTGCTTGGAGTATATAATATTCGACAAAAACTGTTGTATCTATGCATTATAACTGATATCGCAGTAGATTCGCTATTCATACTATGTACATCTGAAGTGTGTAAGTTTGCGCAAGTAAAAAAAGAGTGAAATGACCCGATTTGTAAAATCAGGCGGCAAACCAAGTTTCATCGTTCAGCTGTGAATTTTAAAATTCAACACCCGATTTTTGACCCAACCATGCTCTCTAGCGCCATCTCATTTACAAACTTTAAAGAGACTAACGACCTCATTAGGTGTGCAAAGTTTCATGGTCAGGCGTTGGGCCGTTCATTAGAAGAAGATTTTTTCAGTGTTTTACGGTTTTTACTCCTACTGCAAACATTATGCTCTCGAGCGTCACGGACTTAGATTCATTAGAAAGCGCTCGCAAGGTTTCATTTTGGTATGAAATTTGGTGTATGAGGGTCGAGTAGTTTTTGAGATATTGGTGGAGAAGGGGATGCAAATTATAATAAAAATAAATACAATTGGAATTGCGCTCAATTATGACAGGCTGTCAGTAGATAGAGATTAGATTTGAAGTATGGAAGATATCTCATCGTAGATAGCCGACACAAAGGTTGTACGACATACTTCTGAATTTTGAAGGATAAAGTTCAGATTCAGAAGTTGTACGACATAATATGTAAATCTGAAGTTTGCCCTAATGAACACAAAATTAGAAGTCCGAGTGTAGAATACTATTTGAGATAAAGTCATTTGAAATTTGAAAATTGTACTCCCATTTATGGCCCAACTAAGATCTCTAGCGCTACCATATTCAAGCTTTTACAAACGATAGGAGAGCTGGGTAAGTGTGTAAGTTGAGCTGGGTAAGTTTCATCGTCCACCTATGTGTCGTACATAAAAAAGAGTTATTATAAGATATTTATATTTTCCTCCACGGTGCCCGTATTTTGCTCTCTGGCGACATCATTTTATTTTTGTTAGAATCAAGTGGATATATTTAATATACGACCGAAATTTGAAAATGACCGAAATTTGAAGTCCTAGAGTAGAGTAGTAGAGTAGAGATATAGTCATTTAATATTGTGAAATTTACACCTAATTTTTGGCCCAACTAAACTCTCTGGCGCCACCATTTTTCATTTTTAAAGAAAATAGTGATCTCATTGAGTGTACAAAGTTTAATTGTCCAGGTTTGTTTTGGTCATGAGAAAAATTGATCAGAAAAATTTATTTCCTCCTTAATGTCCTTCTTATGCTCTTTAGCGCCACCAGTCTAGATTTAGTGGGATGGTCTCGGATGATATATGTTCAAATCAGAATTTCAAGTCTGAGTGTAGAGTAGTTTTTGAGATATAGTCGTTTGTTGAGCCGTTCATCAGAAGAAGATTTTTTTTAGATTTTGACCTTTTTCCTCCTGGAGCCCAAATTATGCTCTCTAGCGCCATCAGGATAAAATCGTTACAAAATGCTCAGGACAATAGGTTTCAGTGCTTCACACTGAAAGCCTAATAATATAGAAAAAACACGAAAACAATATGCTTCTAGTTTTTTCAAACTGACAGCCTAATAAAATATATCAAAAGTACTAGCCAACTCTAATGAATTACGGACATTCTAGCAAAAAATTACTGACCATTTACGAAAATCTTTTTATTTCGCAGAATAAACAGCAAGAATTAGAAAAGTGTATTGAGATCGAGAGTCTCACCGAGTACATTAATTTGATGAGAAAGGTAAGGATATATGGTTTCTTTTTACTCGCAAGAACTCGTCATCAAAGTTATAATCAAAAATCATCCTGGATTTTCTGTTCCAAGAGAGGCACAATATTCATTAATTATGCTTTAATGGAAACCACATATTTTCCTAAAAAGGGTGTAAAAAAAACGATATCATTAACATTTCTAGATCACATAAGTGTATTTTTAGTTTGAAAGTCGAAAATTGAATCAACGATTTAACGAATAGAAGTCATTAGACTACCAGTGACTCGTTGGGTCAACCAGTTTCGACAACGGCTTTGGCGATCCAAAAATCTTGATATTAACCAAACTTGTTTTCTTCGGTTTGTATTGTTATTTACCTGATTCGTACGTACTCGTGTGCCGAATACTCGTGTTGCAAATATTACCGAAAAAAAATTATCAAGAGTTATCATTTTAATGATGCTTTTGCAACTTAATTCCTAGATGTGCGACAACGTTCTTGATGAACAAGAAGTTGATAAATGTCATGGAGCGGCAGAGAAAAAAGCACTCGCTAAATTCGATGGCAGGGATTCGTCAATACGGAAATCAAATAAAGCAGAAATTCGTCAGAAGATAATTGACCAAGCAGGAAAGCATCTCGTGGATTTCAAGGACATTGCAGTCAGAAACAAAGTAATTTCAATTTTTAATTATAATTCTGTTTAACATATCGCATGTTACCATAATCATCATATTTATTAAAACAAAGGTATTGGCCGACGAAAAACAGACTGAAACGATGAATTTGCTAAAAAATATATATACTGCTAAGATGAATGAGGTATGTGGTTCAATGATATAATTAAAGGAATGAAATATGAATAACTAATGATAATCTTAAATACATAAGATTAAATCAAGAAATGAAAGATAAAATATTCCATTAGATTTTATAAATATATATATGAAAGGGTACAGAAATAAATAAAACTAGAATAGCGTGCAATTAAGATAGACTGCCAAGTGTCAAGATCACATTAGATAAGTCTAGCTCCAAGATCGAAGAGGAATTGATTTAAGAGTTATTTTCCCTCGATTTATCGCACTGTAGCTTTGTGATATTCATCGCTATGGTGAGATTTTGCGCGGTTTTGTTCAGATAGATACTTACGACCCAAACACTCATTCATCAACTTCGTGTGTTTTTCTTAAACCTTGCTTCGAACTTAGGCGAATAAATTTAGGCGTTAAAATAGGCATAAATTTAGGCGAACTTAGGCGTTAAAATAGGCGAATATATTTAACTCGGCCATTTCATTCAATCAACATATTCGAAAATTGGTAAAGAAGATATCAGCTATGTACAATGTTTGAAAAGAATTTTCTAAACCTTTGTAATTCCCAAACAACAAATGTATTTCTGAAATATTGAGAACTTTTTTCAACTCACAAATAAGGTTATGTAGCCCATAGCAGTACAATATTGCATTTGAAGCAAATATGAATTATATATTGTGTTATGGCCCGCGGGCCACATGCTGCCGCGAGGTCTCTTGTGCGCCCGCGAACTTCCTCGCAAGGCGAAATCAATCTGTGTAGTCCAGAAATTCCCCAGTTTATGTGAGTTTATGTGTGGAAATAACATTTAGTAAATATAGTTTTCGTTGAATGTGGCCCGGGAGAGATTCACATATGCTCCATGCGGCCCACGGAGAAAATGTTATCCCACCCCTGTGCTACGCTAATCCCCGAAACTAAAATGAATGTTCAAAATCCATTCACCCTCGAATTGTTAGTCTTTTTCATCATTTGATGATATTTTATCGCAACTCATTTCATATTAAGTCTTGCAATTTACTGGCGACGATTTTGAAAACTTAGATACTAGCGTCATGTCGTTCATGAGATGGAGTCATTTTAAGGATTTTACGTTTTCCTATCTAGTGGACGTATTATGCTCTTTGGCGGCATTTATATCAACGTGAAGCGCTGGTGATGTTTGATAATTGTTCTAAATTCGAGGTGAATAGGTTTGAAAGATATTAGATGTTGTATTTAATCGGAAAAAAGGGGAAGAATGACAATTTCAATACTCTGTCTGTAACTATACAATATACTGTAACTAAGTTGTTCTACCTTGACAATCTAAAATTTGTATCAATTTTCTGATTATTCAGAGCATCGGACAGGCAGCTTGTTCGAAAGAAGACTTGGGACGTTTCCATCAGAAAGCAAAAATACATACTGAAGCAATTCTGACAGAAAGAGAAATGCCGGCAATTGCCAAAAAGCAATGCGAACAAAATCTTTTTGCTACTCTAGAGAATGAAAAAATATATTTTGTGCAAGAAAACGAAGGAAGAAACGTGAGAAGATAACATAACAAATATAAATATCCCGGCAAAAATCATTACCCTCACAACTTTAAGGAGGCAGTTTTTAGTATGTTATTCCCTATTAATTAAGATAGAATTAAAAGTTTGTGCAATTAAAATGCGCTGTTTATGTGTTTTTAAGCTTACCGTATAAAATTCTCTTTCAACAATTTCAGGTCTAAAAGTTACCAATAATTGTTCACAGATATTCACTTATAACTTAAACATGATGACTATAACACAGTTATATAGTTTTATTTCAATATGTATAGAATGATTTGGAACGACAGTGCGCGAAAGCAGTTCAGAAGGCCATTCGAGAATATAAAGAATGCATGGAATTGGTGAGATATAATGAAGCACAACTATTGACAAATTTTAAACATATCATTACACATCAGTAAAAACATTGATAAATATATTTCAGAATTGTAATTCGATATACCTGGATGATCATGAACTAGGACAATCACACAAAGAAGCTTCTTCCAAAGCTAAATCCATTTTTGACAAAAAAAGCGTGAATGGAACGAAGGACATTTTTGATAAATATGAGAATAAGTTATTTGGTGAACTTGAAAACATCCGTGCTGATTTTGAAAACGAAAACAAGGAAACTGAGGTATTGTAAACGTGAGAATACATTAGATAGAATTATCATTAATTATTGTACATGATATACAAGGTATTACTTAGCAAGTTCGTGATTCAGAAGATATTTGCTATTAGTTTAGTTTAAATGAAAAAGAACACTTAAACGAGCAATCAAATGCATCACCGAAAACAAAATTAATTATATAGATATTGCAATTGAATTTACAGACTCTGGAAAAGGAGAAAATTGAAAAAGAATTGGACTTGGCTATTAAGAAATACGTTACTCTTATGGAAGAGGTTGGGATCCTGTTTCTGTTTTATAAATATCATTCTACGATTTAATCTTTGTATATGTGTACATTAATTTGGGAGTTTTTAGGTAATGGAAGAAACTGTCTGCTCTCAGAAAGATCTGATACAACGGGATAGAGAGTCGCGGAAAGACGTAAGACAATATTTACAGAACAAGCCGTCTCTTTCAAAATATGTCAGAGATCATGCTCTGGAATCATTGCATTCAAAATTCAGCTTCGCATTCAAAGATATTACTGTGCTTAACAGGGACAAAAACGTGAGTGTTTTGTTACGTACAGCTGTTGTAATAATCAGTGCTAATATCAGTATGAATTTTCATCAGACTCAATTTAGAGACAATTTACTGCTGCAATAGTGCTGATTTAAATCCTCAAAGATAACAAAAATTCTCCTATATGGCACTTATATCTTGTCTTTTGACATAACAGCTAGAGCAACAAACGAAATATTTGTCTATTCTGGATATATGCATGACCGTCTATGAAGAACAAATGCACCAGGTAAAAATATTCTATATACCGTAAATTTCCGTGTATATTACGCATTATTTTCGGTCTAAATCTTAGTCATCTTGGGGGTGCGCATTATGCACAGATATAAGGAATTTTAAATGTTATCAATTAAGCTATTTATCGTATATATCATATCAAGTACAAAATTCCTCTACTAAATTTTCTGCTTACAGCAACAGCACTGCTTTTTTATTTTCTAGACGAGAGAACGTCACCTGTGCGTGCACGCGAACGTACATATACGTGATAATAGTAGTTGATAAGTGGCTATGGCACCCATTGACTTGAATATAAAGCACCCAACCGTAAACAGTAAAAAGGCGTATATGCACGTCCTAAAGCACCAAAAGTATTAAAAAAATTACTTCCCCTATTTTATTTTTCGACGGTATTGATCATGCCGTAATCGTAAACAAATAAATTGAAACGAAATGTGTCATTTTCTATGGGTGCGTAATATACATGGAAATAGTCAATATTTTGGTGACAAATCAATGGTGCGTATTATACATAGGTGCGTATTATACATGGACATTTAAGGCATATGAAGGAGCATCGATATTCTTTGTTTGTTTATTATATCTTTAATTATAGTACCTTTTTCTCATACTTCCTTTAAGCTAGGAAGTTGAAATTTGGCACTCCGTAGCAAAATACACCCTGATATAATTGTTTTTTAGTGTATAAAGTCAGTGTTTCAAAAATTAGGGTGCGAATGGGTTACTATAAGTTCTAGAAGACGTAGAATGTTAAAATGTTGTACTTATGTTTGGAGCAAAGGAAACAAAAAACAATGTACTTATGAAATTCTAAAATTTATAGTATTTAGGGGTAGAATTCACGTGAATTGCGGCACAACTTTTTTGTAAAGTAAGGAAATCTCGTCCATTTTATTTACAATATTGCAACAAAGATGCCGCAGCGAAAGGACTAATGTCAAAAGAGTGGGAATATGAGCAAAACATTACTAACGTTGGTAACGCTCCGCTTGTTAAACATACAAAGCACGTTAGCTGCATATGTTGTAGACATCAAATATGTATCCATGTATTTAATCTAGTTTAGTTCAACACTCTCCCTTATAATTCTACTGCGATGAATAAAAATAATTCTGATTTCAGGAATGTGAAGACAAATGTCTATCAAAAGAAGAGCTTGATGAAATACATAGAGATGCAATGAAGTTGGCGTTGAACAAATTCAAACAACTGGTGGAAGCTGAAAATTGTGTTCGAGTTTCGGAACCAAAATATATTAGCGAGTTGAGAGACGACTGCAAAGGAAAGTTTGATGACTTCGAAGCATCCAATAAAAATAACAAGGTGAAACACAAAAAGATCAACGAAATAAAATTTAAGCATTTAAGCATTATACTTGGTCAAAAGTCGGTTTTCGTAGATGCATATGAATATTAAAACAAGAATGTACATTATTATTGTAAACGATGATACATATTATTTATATACAAATCATGTGGAACATAGTGCACTTCTATGCTTCAATATTATTTCCTATAGAGTTATAGGACGCCGAGTGAGCGCCATAGATGTCCAATATTTCACTGCATGCTTGGCAATGTAATAAACTAATTATACTATTAAAAACGTCACTTTTCATATTCTTGTTTCAGACTGCGGCGAAGTTACGGAGTAAAAAAACAGTAGAGGAGGCAAGCAAAAAGTATCTCCTAATAATGAAGCAGGTAATAAAATAAGCATGAATTTAATCTCTCAAATGTATTTTATACAATTCACCACTGAAATGTAGGTCTATCCGATAGACCGATGCATATAAAAATCCAAATTGTGCATTTCCGGTATGTTCAATATGTTCTTGGTAAATATTTAATAAACATAAACCAACAAATTAATTTATAAGATGGATGTGTCCCCACCGCAGTATCAATTTAAATGATCTCGGTTTGAATTTGCAAGTGATGAGAACATAGGGTACTTATCATCAAAAAAATAAGAAGGAAATTAATTAAGGAAAACTTAGTCAACATATTCGACTGAAAATGAATTTACATCATCCAGAAAATTGAAGATGCACCTATCTCTCAAAATGAACTTGAGAAAGAACATAACGCAACCATGAGATCTATGCATAAGGAATTTGTCGAGGGCATTGGACTCGGGGAATTTGAAAGAAAGTTTCTCGATACTGGCTTTGAAAATATGATCAACACATCTTTTTCGGAAATTAAATCACAGAATTCTCAAAAAGAGGTAAGTTTTTGTATATATATATATATATATATGTATATATATTAACATAAACTATACCGAAAAGACATGTTATTAAGTTCCATGTGTATTTGCACAGCGAGAACAACTCAGATCCATGTATGAATAATTCTTCCGAAAGTGAAAGGATACAAAGAATCCAAAATTTTGAAGCTTAATGCATAGTTAATGAAATTTATTCATTTATAATTATACTGGAAGTGGTAGTTACTAATAAAATCATGTTGCGTAGTTGATATTGGGGTTCATCATTGTTTTAAGAAACTTTGGAAAGCCTTTTTAAAGTAATATTAATAGCTAGTTTGAACAATGCAAATGTATGATCCGTAGGAAACTGCCATGAAGGAGGTTGTTGAAGCTGTGTCGACTGCTGTACAAGATTACCGATGGATGATGAATGAGGTACATCTCACACGACAATGATGTCTCGCATTTTCATCTTTACCCATTTAGTCATTTTTCGTAGAATGTTGAGAAAGAAGGTTCTATGACAATGGAACAATTGGAAGTATATCACCAGAATACAAAGAAAGTTTTAAGTGAGAGAAACATTTCGAATTCGAACGTGAAACGAAGGTTTTCGGAATACGAGAAATTGCTAAACGAAAATATTGAAAACAGTTTTGAAGGGCCAAAGAAGCAAAATATCGCTAGTTTGGTAAGTTCTTTTGATTCAACATGATGAATTTTCGTACACAGTGCAGTATTCAAGTAAGGAGCTCAAACTAAGATCATGTAATGCTAACATTTCAACCGAATAAGCCATTTTATTCTTCTCGTTGCTTTCATTCCAAGCCAACATAAAAATTTACTTAATTTACTGATATATGACGATATTTTAAGGTGATAAATTACGAATCAAAAACTTGCACGTTGAAACCTCTTTACATATGTGGTGGATGCATAATGGTACAAAAGAAGAATAAAAATAATCACGAAATTTAATAGACCTATTTTTTCCTTTTCTAGGCTCTAACTAAAATTAATATGAACAATGCTTCATATGATGCTGTTAAGGAATATGAAAAGTTGATGGACGAGGTAAGAATTTTAGCAATATTTAGCACTGCATTGATTAATTTTTTTTTTCAATAATTTTTCTAGAATTTCAACACCATGTCATTGGCGGAATTCGAAAGATTTCATTCTGAGGCAAAGGCGAAAGTGTGTAAAATGCAGAAATCAAGTCATAAAATAAAACAAAATGCGGAGTACTCAAAACTTCGGGATGAGAAAATTGAAAAAAGTTTCGAGGAATTAAAAAAAAGAAAAGTCAGAGATTTGGTATATACTCAGATAAGTTTCTTTATTTAAGACCCATACCTACAACATAGGTGTATCAAAAGACGCTATATATATATAAAACCAAATTTTGCCAAATTTTCCAACTGGTGGATTGGGTGCTGAGGACCATATTCAGTGAGGTTCGTTCCAACTGACCTGATATGACCCCTGCTATTTTCTTTTGTTAGACTAAATCAGGAATGAGGTTTGTGCATCAGTGCTAAGAGTCGTTTGAACTTGAACCGAGAATAAAAAATGCTACTTAAACTTCTCTGTCAAAATATTTGTATCTTAGTCAAAATGCTCCAGAATTTGTTTGGACATCTTGCTCAAGGGATTCGCGCTATCCTGAAGGAGATTAATCTCCTAATAGTGCACTGCGTTCGCGTATGTACACAGGATATTTCGATCAGGAAGGAAGATTTCCCTAAAATTGGTCGTTTTGGCTTCTGTCCTAAACTTTCAACAATAATAACTCGGTTTATATAATAGCATAAACTACACCGAAAAGGCAGGTTATTAAGTTCCGTGTATATTTGTTCACAACGAGAACAACTCAGATCCATGTATGTATAATTTTACTGAAAGTGGAAGGATAAAAAGAACCACAAATTTTGAATCTCAATGCCTAATCAATGACATTTATTCATTTACAATTGTACTGGAAGTAGTAGTTACTAATAAAATCATGTCAAGTTGTTTTAGAGCAGCTCATTGAAAGTTAAGGGATGAGTAGGGAGATAGATATATAGACGTATTTTTCTTTTGTAGGCTATTGCTGAAAACGACATGCAGAGAGCTTTGTCTGGAGATGTGCACGAGTATGAGAAGTTGATGCAGAAAGTAAATATTTTATATAGATTTTGTTGTATTGTTGATCATAGTTTTTGACATTTTCGAGATTTTTTTCTATAGAATTTCGATACCATGCCATTGGCGGATTTAGAAAGTTTGCATTCTAAAGCAAAGGCGACAGTGTGTGATGGAGAAAAATCAAATCGAAAAGTCAAAGATCATAATGAGTACTCAACACTTCGGGATAGGAAAATTCAAGACAGTTTCGAGGAGCTGAAAAAGAGGAAAAAATATGATTTGGTAAATATTGTAATTGTAATTGTACGGAGGATTCATATTTGATAGGTATGTAGAGGATATGGAGCAAATGAACTAAAGGCAGTAATCTAAAATTGCTGCGCAATGATAGCACTCTAGTTTCTGTGAACAAATAAGTTTTATTATGTTTTTTTTTTTAAATATGAAACAAAAAGAGTATAGTGACTGTTGAAAATATTATATTTATAGTAGTAGGAGCATGGGGAACAACAACACAGAGTTTACATAATGTACCTGCAACCACTGTTCCCTCTAAGCTTTGCGCTGTGCGCGCGCACATTCAGTTCTGAAGCAGCAAACAAAGGAAATCAAACAGCGCACATAAACAGTTAAAGTGAAATGAATGATTATAATTGTTGTGTCGTATAGTGGGTTTTTCGATTTAGTGTGCCGGATAGAAATACCTCGAGCCTTATTAAACAAGAAACACACAAACGTTCCTTTACCAACAATCTTTTAATAATAAAAACAATAATTCCTCAATAAAACCAAATACTTATATTAATATTACCTAACCTTACCAACACATTACTCAAATATTACCCTTCGACAGCGGTCACTACTCGGGAATTCAATACGG
>JAUELA010133525.1:0-24987 GCA_031471845.1 Boltenia villosa | reverse complement strand
CCATCCGGCAGTTTTACCCGTTCGGCCACCGGACAGCCCAATATAACACCATGTTGATGTCTTCGCCACAGGAGGTGGCATTGACCACTTCTTCCCATCGAATGTTCAATACCTTTTGGCTCTCCTCTTTAATACGACTTTCAACAACATAGCGGAGTATTAACGGACAATTGGTGCGAATACATGGTAAAGCATAGACCTATATTTGTTTATTTCCTAAATAGAAAATATTGACTTCTGCATCTGATGATTTTCTTTCTGTTTATAGATCACTATTACAAAACAGGTAACCGCGGGAATACTTCGCAATCATTCACAGGCATTTTGGAAATTCTAAAGCAGGGATTCCTAACCTAGGATGAATTTACCCTTAGTGGACAAAATTCGCTGTCTTAGAGGTTTAATTTGCTGCTTCTTGGTTTGATTTAGTGTGATTGGTTCTGATATATCGGTATCTGTCCATCACTAGTTCATAATTAAGTGAAAACTATTGTTATATGCTAAGTATCGCGGTCGGCTCTGTTGTTTTGTATGTTCCAGTCGGTCTACGTGATGCTATAACTCGCACGAATCTTCCCAACTCTGCAAACACATTTAGATTAATTACTTTTTCTAACTGTTTTCTTTTTTGCTTACGTCACTCGTTATTAAAGACTGTACGCCACACACTATTTTGTCAATAACAACGAAGCTAAATGCATTCTCAATGCCCAAATTCTGCGATCCCGCAATATTATTATTACCGATAATACCTACGGCTTGAATTATGGATTGAAGTTTCTATTAGTTACGCCGTATTGACTGTTTTTGTTTAACATATATAGTTAATGAGTGACGTCATAATCCATATAGTCCACAGTAAAGTGGAAAATCTATGCCTTCCAAGGAGGGCAGTTGGGTACGGAATAAACTTTTTTTTTTGAAAATATACAAAAATACAATAATAATATACAAAATATTAAACTCATATAAGGTTAATAACATCAATAAAAACATTATTGTTTGCATCATAGTTATTTATTTAGGCAGAATAGAATGGCATTTTATGTCTCTGCGACATCTTTCTGCTCGCATCTCTTCTATCTGCACCCTGCAGAAAAATTTAAATATTTTTAAAACCAATGAAATTGGATCTTTACGTATGTTTTGTACAGATTACATTATTGCGATGTCAGCAATAAATCATACATATATAGAGAATGCTAGGTTTCATTTTAATTCTCTTTTCAGATACCACATGCACTGCTGGAATTGTTGAATGCATATGTATATATATTACATATGTAGCACTGCGAATGCTAGCACTCTCTTCAGCCAGTCCTATATTCTAATAGGTAAGACTCAGTATTTGGTAAAGAGATATTTATTAGCGTGATCGTGGGTGCATATATACAGTGAGGTGTGGGACACGGTAAACACAGCACAATAGTACAATAGTATAGCCTTGATACCGAATAGCTCTTGATACAAGGAAGGCTAGTAGACCAATCAGAGCGTAACAACTGTATATATAGAATATACCATACGACAACCTCTATAAGCTATACTTTATCTGGGAGTGAATATGATAATATTCGCTCTATTATGTGAATTCAGATAAGCCGTGGAATAGAATACCTGGTATATGTTAAAAGCTGTAAAATGTCACAAATATATTAATGTGTTAATTGAAGATATAACTCGAAAATAGAATTCAAATGGAATTCACTCGAGCTTCTCAACGACAACTACTGTCCCACAGGCATCCTTTCTTTGTTTAAAAGAAATACAATGAAATTGATCACGTGAATAATGAACTTTTGTTGAATAAATTTTATAAAATTATTACGTCATTTCTATACATTTTTATGCTTCTGACATTCAAAGCAACTTTAACTTGTCAATATTCAATTATCAACTTTATTTGATTCTGATTTGATCTGTACACGAACAATAATAGTATTAAATCAGTCTATTATTTATTGCTGAGCTAGAGCATATTATCGTCCATACATATTTAGCACCGGGATTTTTCAGGAAAAAGTAGTTGATCAATGGTAATTAAGGTCTACATAGTTGAAGCCTGGACATATATCAATTACGAAATGCGAACATGCTTACCGCTATTGTTATGCAATCTGAAACATTTCAGCATCTCTGCCCATCACTTTTTTCATGAACTCATTTGCTCTTCGACTGTTCCTGTACAGGTAATGAATCGAGTAAAACGAAAATCTCGTTAAATTCAAACAACACAAAGAATATTTACCAGTGTCCGGGAATTTAAGCATCAGCAACCTGGGCCATCTGAAGTTCGATGAGACACAAAAAAAGAAAAAGTTTGAGTTCCATGTTTGTTCTCGTGGTCGGACCAACGTATGAAATAGCATAGGATATATAAAGAATTTCATGATTTCCATTTGATGGATCAGAGACGCTCTTTCGAATCATATGGAAACTACATTATTAAAATGAATTCTTTGAATTCGACTGACAATATGTGACAATTTTAACGAGAATGTAGAAAAGTATAAACTAATAGCTGCATTTTGTTTCACAATTTTATTTAACCACAAAACAGAAAATATCGTAAACTAATTTCCCATTGCTCATTAGCTGGCGAAGCGTTCTAACTTCATTGCGCAACAGATATGAAATAAAACATATGGAATCAAATTAGTCGAGATATTTCTGGAATTTTCCACCCGTTCTCAACAAGTTTATTTTAAATGTGAACTAAAATCTTACGTGATGCTGGAACACGTGACGTGAATGCACTCTATGCTTTACTCGGGCAGCTCTTCCGTTTTGTCGAACCAATTATGTACCTGAATGCCAAAAACCTAACCATACGATTTGTCCGAATAGTCTGTCTCCTTAGTTACATGGGGCTCATCCGGTCCTGAAATCAGGTATTCCCAAAATTACACAGTGATCATTATTGCTTCCGGTCGCTGAGACAATAATATTAAGCAAATCAGCTGTCTTACATTTTTTTAACAAGTTTTAAAAAATATTCTTAAATGAACTAAATTCATGGCATTTTAAAGATAATATTCTCCTAAAATAGGCCTAAAGTAATGATTACCGATAACAATTCCTTTACAATGAAATCTTACCTGTATTTTCTTGATTCGTCCAAATTCAGAATAAATTAATATTTCTGATCTTTCATGTCACAAGTCGGTAAAGTAAAAAAAAAATTAAACCCTACACTTATGCAAAGTTACCACGCGAAATTTATGTTTACTCTCATTATTTCTATCAATGTATCATATTTACCCTCGATTCACCGGAAAGCTGTATCGGGATTATTCATGGACGCATGGTGCGGACCCGTGAAACCGTCCTGCACCGTCGAGGAGTTTATGAATGTAGTCCAGTAATCTAGTTCGTCAGACCACCGCAAGTTATCGTATAGCTATATTGAACGAAAAATTATCTGTGTAATTAAAAAGGACAGCTCTCTTCCGCGGCTTATTAACTTTAAGCAGGATTTTTCGTGGAGCTTTAAAGGTTTCATATTTATAAGCTGAAATTCCGGACAATTCATTATTTTTCAAAATCCGCCCATGGTTAAATGCCCATGGATAAATGTCCGTTGGTTAAATGCTGGATACCGTATCATAGTGTTACATTTAAGGCGAATAATACATCTGGCACACAAAATCTGCTTGGAAACGGCTAAAATTGGCGCAATGCGGGAGAAACGTCGGTTGAAAATATGAGGACCGCACTTCTTGACAAAGTTTTCGGAGGGACCGCTTAAATTAGGAATTAGCAAGTACCGCACAGGCTAACGTTAACGTCATTAACGATATAAAAGTGGTACGGTACCGGTATGATTCACATTGAGGCTACTAGCTACGGTTTTACATGCTTGACAAACAAGCATTGCTAAGATAATATACAAGATTTATTTAGGCATTCCGACCTTCATTTTCCATGAATTTCAAAAATAAAAACTAAATTTTTAGCCTTACCTTAGTTTTAACAGCCATCTGTTCCAGTGCCCGATCAGAAACTAATTATTTTCGAAGTTGACAATAGAAATTCCTCAAATCAACTATGACGTCATAGTCACTGGCATCGACATGATTTTGTGACACATTAATATTTTTGTGGCATGGAGATGTCACGCACTAATCTAAATTAGTTGGGATTTATTCCTGTTTCTACTGGTAACAGGAATAAAATGATATAAGTAGAAGCGTGAGATACGTAAGGGACATGTATTCAAATCTGCCAATGATCAATAAATATACAGAATATATCGCTCCAGAGTACAAGTTAGAGAAGGGAAAATTTTGCGCAAAACCTGAGAATGGCATGAAGAGGGGTAAACCTAATTAACGGAATTACGGATTTACGGATTTTGTTTCATCTTAATACAAATTAGTATTAGTAATTTCAGTATTAGTTAGGGAGGAGGGTTAGGGTAGGCTTAGGTAATAGGTATTTAGATATTAAATTAGTCTGTCGGTCTGTAACTTTCGGAATCCGTAAAAATCGTTAGTGAGCGAAATCCGCTCAACCGTAACTCCGTAAAGGGCAAACCTAATTTGCGGAGTTACGGATGAATGGATTTACGGATTTTGCTCACTAATTTACGGAATGATTTTTACGGACTCCGTAAGTTACGTACCAACAGACTGATTTAATATCTATATATTTATTACCTGAGCCTACTCTAACCCTCCTCCCTAACTAATACTGAATTAACTATACTAATTTGTATTAAGATGAAACCAAATCTGTAACTCCGTAAATTAGGGTTGCACACGAGTAGTCTATATTAAAGAACAAAGCCGGCGATCTTTTACTTTGGTGTAAGTTTAGGGTGTTTTTTTTTTGGCGCAAATGTAACATATATATTGGGCATGTTTGCATATTTTTGGTTATCATGAACTTTGGTGCTAAAAAAGAATAAAAAAAGTAGAATTTGCTCAGCTTGCATCTAATTTATGCCTCTAAAAATTATAGGGTTACCAAGAGCGGTGGGTAACAATAATATGCGTTAAAATTCTACTGTAATGGTTCGTTGCTAGTCATATTGCGTCAGCAACTCCTACGTTATAACACGGGTCAGTGCTTTTCAGTTTTGGCTAGGGTTTGGGAATAATATTTTTAAATTGAGGCTTCTATATGGCGAATTTTTTCAAATTTCACTTTACGTTGCAGTGCTTGTTGCTACGAGCAAAATGAAGGAAGACCACTGGTCGAAAAGTCTCTAAATTATAGGATTACCAAGTTCGTTAGGTAGCTCTCTTAGAAAAAGCACTGAAGCGTAATATAAAAGCAGCGAATAGGATAAAAAAAGGTTATATATTATTCCCTAACCCTAACGATGTTATATATTATCCGTGATTATTAGTGTGAACGTCTCTAGCAGCGAGCTCTCTGCGGGTGCGCATGTAGAGCTTTTCCTAAAATGCTTAGAAAAGACGGTAATGATAAGGAATGTATTTGTTGATGAATACTAGATAATAAGGTAAAACTCCTGTTGTTACAACTCGATTTCTCCTCTCCTCTCACTAATTATCTCACTCTAAATCACATGCACCACGCGCGAAGCGTTGCGCGCGCTTTTCGTTATTCGCCACGGATTTTGTTCTTATCTCACTCAAAATCACATAATCACATCAAGAAGATCACCGATAATAATATATTTTATACTGGATAATACTGATTTTAATTTTTTTTAAATGTTATAGAATTTATACCTAAAGTAGGTTTAACAGAAACAACTGACTTGAAAAATATACTGCAAAGATGTCCGAGTTTTCGGACGAGAATTCGAACCTATTCAAGGAAGATGAGAAAGGCCCGCTTCACTTAACGGATGAGGAACTTTTGAACATAAGTGTCCGAGATCTTAATCGAAGTTTACGGAATTTGACTCCAGATGAAGCCAGGAAGTTGAAGCAACGGAGAAGAACATTGAAAAATCGTGGGTAGGTGGCGTTTGTTGTCATTTTTTAAATCAGTCAGTAATGTGACCAGGATTGTGGAGTCAACATTTTGGGTGATTGTTAGAGACGCTCCCCCCGCACTTATATTCACGGATAATATATAACACTCACTAATCGCGGATATTTGCTTTCATAAGGTTAGTGTTGGTGCCAGCGTTAGGGTTGGGCTTGGGGATTAATATCTAGCATGGTGATCCTCCCACATGTCACCGCTCAGTGATATCTTTTCTTTCCAGTATTAACAACAGTTATCCCACTATCCGATTATTAACTATCCATAACCCCAACCCCTAAGTCTAACCCTGACAGTGTTAAATGAACATTTGATTTAGTGTCTAGTGGTGACAAGTGGAAGTTTACCTCTAGTATAATACTAAAACTATAAAATTGCTTGTTCACTTGTTGGTTAGGATGTCTGTTTTTGAATAGAGCAGAAACGGTGCACGATAGCACCATATAGTATTTGTACAAAATCGGTAAAATGACAATGCGAACAGAATAAAACAAGTTTATTGAAAGTGAACCACAGATTCCCGAGTTAGCGTCGTTTTATTTTACTTGAGCTTATTCAATTGCCCAAATTTTTTACAGGAAAGTTTAGCGTATTTAATTTTTTCACGCTCAAATTTGACATATGAAATGGACGTGTTTATGTATTTTTGGTCTTCATAATATTTAGGCACACTTGTTATGTCAATTTGAAAATTTATTTCAAAGACGCATTAAGACATAAATAGCGTAACATAAAGTTAAAATATAGCTAATTTTAAATTTATGTCTTACTTTTTTATTCAATAAATGGAGCAAAGTTGGTATAGTTGTTTGCTACTTTGACAGTTATATATGAACTTTATTATAAATCTCAGTTTTTTCCCATTATGAATTATAATCTTGCTCTTTCGCGAGGCACCCAATTTCATCTCGGACCAAACCTCTGATTCCATATTTTAACAATTTTCGGTAATACTCCAGTTAACAGTCCTCCTCTAGAGATGCTATGAAACAGCAGTGAAGCGTGAAGAAAAATGGCAAAATGTCAAAAAAACGGAAAATGGGATAAAAAATGCTGTATTATTCCCTAACTATGTAAGTAGTATAACCTAACCCTAACTATTTTATATACTATCCATGATTATCAGTGCGGACGTAGGTAGCGTCTCTAGCAGAGGGACTTTAACTGGAGTTTCACCCAATTTTTAATGGGACTTTTTTGTTAAGTACTCACTTCTAACATTTAGATGCAAAAGCAGATTTGTTAAATTTCCCAACCCATACTGAGTTCACATTGGCAATACTCAATATGATGTACTCAATACAGTAATTCAATGTGTCGTTTTTCTCCATCTAGATACGCAGCTTCGTGTCGAATCAAGAGATTGACTCAAAAAGACGAACTTGACCTTCAGCGACAACAACTACAGCAAGAGGTCGAACAAATTGCGATGGAGAATCAAAAAATGAACGCAGAGCTGCAGGTCTTGCAGCAAAAATATGAGGATTTAGAACAATTTGCGAAAAACATGGCGAAAAAAAAAGTTATCGAAACATCTGATATTTCTATGATTCCTGATGAGGACAATGATCCTCATGGGTCAGATGTTTTGGGAACT
Source organism: Boltenia villosa (assembly GCA_031471845.1). Taxonomy (NCBI): domain Eukaryota; kingdom Metazoa; phylum Chordata; class Ascidiacea; order Stolidobranchia; family Pyuridae; genus Boltenia; species Boltenia villosa. Next base: position 17,426 of record JAUELA010133525.1, on the reverse strand, counting down.
TAAATAAAATTTTGCCCACCCCAATAAAACATTGTAAATAATAAGAATTTTGCAGGAAATGAGAGGCCCGTAAAGACTATTTTTGACTATTTGGCTTTGTTTGTTAAACAAAAATGATGTGGTCGATTTTTACAATTTTTTTCCTCTTGGCCTCCTCCCACTACGCAAAAGTGCAAAGATTATTTTTGCTAGTGGAGCGAAAAATCAATATTCGAGGGAGACGAAAAAGGGGCAAGCTTGCTTGATTTAATCGATTTAAAATATACTAGAGAAAAAACACGATGTTGGCATACCATTTAATGGACCTAGGTTTTGAGTTCTTCGTACATTATGGAAATCCTTGACGATGTCTTGCAAAGTACAGTGTTTTTTAATGTCATTGTACCATGCCTCCTTTTAGTTCTTTCCTGTTCCTTCCAAAATTAACAGATATGCTTAAAATTGTTTATATTTATTTCCAACATTTTATAATCATTAAGAAGACATAAGAGGGACCCCTAACGTTGCAAGATGTTGGTTACACATCAAATGTGGAAAAAATAATGTTTTCAATTGATTAGAAGGCATGTTTGGCTCGGTATTATATTATACATAACTCATGAAAGTATATTAAATGGCTGCAGAAATATTTTTTCAATCATGGAAGTTTAATTATTTGTTATTTGTGGGGGGAGTCATTAAAATACTACATTTATGACAACAGTGAAGAAAATATAAGGTCGTTCTATCATGGGAAATCTATCAATATTATTGTAGATGCTTGAGGAATCTGACAAATATGTCATGCCTGTGTCGGTGAAAAGACATATTTTGGACAAATTAAAAAACCTTGTAGAAAATACGATCCATATTATATATGCGATCGGTGTCAAAAAATAAAACTTCCAGGATGTAATTTGCACTAAATGAAGCTTTAAAAAGGAGTATTTTTGATCGAAAATACTGGGTTTGAATTTTAATTGCTAGTTTAGTGAAAACTTGGAGAGTAATTCGGCCCTTTTTTTCTCTGAAAAATTTAAAGGTTAAAAAAGTATAAACGGCCTATGTGCCCTTACAAGCCCAAAATAAGTTGACAAGTCTCTATATCACTATTCACTTCTCAATTAATCCACAGCAACTTGTTAGGTTTTGTGTAAATGTATCCAAGAAAACCTTCTCATTTTGTCATCATAATAAATCCTTTTCTTTTAGAAGATCCACAAAGTAAGATAAACTGGAATGTTTCCCAAAAGTTCTGAAATTACCTGTTGTCTCCACAAACTAACCAAATGTAACCTTTTCTGACAATAATTTTTGGATTTTACAATAATTATCTGTAAAAAAATTAATTGATTGTAATGATAATGCTTGTGTCATGTCTTGAACTTTATCATGATATAAATCTTGTTTTTTTATTGTTTATACTTTCATTTACTCTAAGCGTGTTCAGTAATTTGTAAATTCTATTATGATTGTCGCAAGTGTATTATGAGAATGTCTTTATGCCATGGAAGTTCAATAAAACAAGAGACGTGATGATAAATGCAGAATATTTACTTTGATCAGAATAAAAGGAATTGAAAATGATTTACTGCTAAGGTAATAATATCCTTCAGCAAGATATCATTCGTCCAGCTGAACGGTAACCTACTCGGTAACCGACCTGGGTACAAAGAGTGAAACACCTGTATCTGACTCGAAGGGGGAAAATGACTATGATAAATGAAAGCAATATTGCACGTAAATGATAATATGACTTAAACTGTGCAAACCCTAAGGGTGCCCAGCCTGGAGTGCGACAAAGAGGGGAGGTGTGCACTATACTGGAAATCTTTAGGGTATATGGAACAAATTTTAGATTGCTGCACGGCAATGTTACTTTTGTATGGGGGTGTGAAAACGAATTCAATTTTTCCTATATTTCTCATCCATATGTATTGATGGTTCATAAAGATATAATAGGAAATAGAACTGTTCCAGCGCCACGAATGAACCTTTCAATGCTGGTTGTTCCATTCAGTTAGTTATAGTGCCCCCACAACATTTTTATGAGCTTAATTTGAATTTTATAAGCTAAAATTTGGTTTCTCCCCTCAAAAAATATATATCCTAGGTATTTCTGATCTTCTCCTTTTGAAAACTATGCAGTTATTGTAAACGGACGAATAAACACAAATCTGTCATTTGATTTTTTGTGCAATTCTTGATACAAAAGAAATGAAATTGTACAAATACAACCAAATGGTACTAAGAGGAATAGTATTAAATGGCAGAGGTGAGAAACAGAGAGAACACGACATAACAACAAATACAAATGCTGTTAGTTGGAAGGGATTGTAAAAAATATACAAAATCATCGAAATTTTTAACTCTGATAGTCCAGGAAATTTGCCAAAAACTTAGAAAAAGAAATACTTTTCCGTTTGAAATTTCTCTATATATTTGCGATTGTATTAACCTTCATCTGTCCGGAATGGGGTCAGACAGACCCCAGCATCACCAATTATTGATTACTTTTTTGAAAAAATTATTAATATTTGGGGAGATTTTCATCTCCCTATTAAAATTTATTGTGCATAACATAGTTTGCAAATTTGAAAGAATTAAATATGTAATTTTCATATTTATGGCACCCAATAGGTCCTAGGGTCAAAAATAAAATTTCACTAATACTTTTTCTTACAGCAGTTGCAAAGATTCCAAGAGAAAGAAATCGGTGTCCGCTTGGCCCAAGACAATAAATACAATGTTAAATGTACGTTGTGTTCTATATTCATTTGACCACAACATACAGATAACAAAGTTATTGCTCGTGTCAACTATAGACCTTGACGTTTTTTTTTGTTCATTTTTTCGATTGATTGTGCTATCAAGTTGGGGTCATTTATGACCCCATTTCAGGCTTGATCACTGAAACATTGATCACTGAACAGTTTCGGACAGATGAAGGTTGAGAGCAGGACCATCAATTACATCATTATACTTTTGCACAAATAACACAATTAAAAAGGTTTAGATGAAGTATCGCATCCCATTAGCCATATTCCACTTCCAAATTGCGGATTTAGATGCCCCCGAAAGTAATTTTAAAAAATTGGTAGCTTATTGAACAAAAATTATGCGCGTCTAGGTAATTTCCATTATATTCCTATAAAAAGGGAATTTCATGGACAAAATACTAATTTCAAATGCATTGTTGTAAGTAAACTGAAATTTGAACATTTTTAGCAAAATTCATCCAAAATATGACATAAATTCCAATAGATCTGCAACAGATCCAACACAATAAACCAATATGTACCATTGCTTATAATCAATTCATTGGTTAGATAATCAGGGAACCAAGCAACACAAGGCAAGAATCCTGATTGATTGTTTTTTTCAGGGCTGTGGAGTCGGCGTCGGAGCAAATTTGACAGGAGTCGGAGTCAGGATAAAATGTACCGACTCCGACTCCTAATATGTTTGAACCGTTCAAACTGGTTCCGAATAATTCTTGAATATTTTTTAAAACTCAGACAGATTAATTTTCAATGTTTGAACCTGTAACTTAGACCCATAGCTTGCTGCAGTTGTATAGGCCTGATAAATCATGTCAGCACTTGACACAGTTGACAGATCAGCATTACTCATTAGTTATTTACTATATTGAATAAAGGAGTCGGAGTCGGATGTTGTAAATGTCGGAGTCGGAGTCAAAGATTATGTACCGACTCCACAGCCCTGGTTTTTTTTGATAGTTTGAAAAGACTGACGACCAGGGTTGGAATATGTGTAATTGGACTGTTTTGTCCGTTGTGTAATTGTAATTGAGACCCAACAGCATTCAATTTTTCAAAACAGCTGCTAAATAGTTTCGACTTATTTCAAATAGTTTATATTTTATCTATTTAACCATGGCTGTGCACTTTACATATGTAACGTATTTGTGGTAATTGTAATTTATTTCAATTTTAGTAATTAGGTAATTGGACTTGTTTGTGGTTGTGTTATTGTAATTGAGGTATTGAAGATTGTAATTTTAATTGAGCTCAATGTAATTGCTTCAATCTTGAACAGGAACCAGACATTGACCCGGAAGTGATTTAGAAATTGTTCAAAGAGAGTCTAAAATCTCAGTCTAGTTTTGAAAACTGATTTCATTTCAAGCATTGCGTTCCAATTGAACTATCTCGACTTCAATGAATGATCTCTTTCATGCCTTGTCCCGCGTTCTCTGCTCTCCTTGCGAGATGATTCCTGTGATAAATGAAAAATCAATTTAGTAAAGTAACACCGGGCTGTCCGGTGGATGACCGGGTAAATCGTCGGCTGGTCATCTATCATCTACAGCGCAGCTTAAAAATACAGCCCTATGACATCACAGGTAAACAAGGGTAAGGCTGATTACTTTGAAATGAAGTTAGCCTGGTCGACCTGTGACATCATAAAGGTGTATCTTTCAAATTTGAAAATCAATATTTGAGAGCTTCACAAGGGTGAACATGACAGAATTATTATAACATACGCAAGATGCAAATTTGTCTTATTTTTTTACCTTTTTACTCTTCTCTGCTCCATCAGACTTTCTGCTCTTCTCCCTGTCTTTGGTTCTTCCATCATCTGCAGGAAATATTTTTATAAAAGTTATGAATTTGCATCAAAAAGCAAGCAAAAAAGTTTCCGCAACTGCGCATTTGTGGGAGTGATCTGAGTTTGGAAACAAAGCTATTTTTGACCATTTTAGTAATTTTAAATGGGGATCATAATTTAAGACAGTGGTTGAACAGGTAAAAACGTTGACTGGTCACGGATGCTCACTGAGAGGTTCAAGGTTCAATTCCGGGCTTCACTTGCAGAGATTTATTCAGTACTACAGCACCTGCACCACACACTTGATCATTTCACTTTGACATGTCGTCTGTTCACCCTGAGCCTTGACGTGAGTAAGTGACTGAGGACGCTGAACTCCTTGCCGTTACAGAGCGGTTTCACGTAACCTTTGTCACGGCTTTCCTCCGCTATCTAAGTTCAGTATGCTGGCAAGCCGGCATGGTCTGATATGGCTTTCCGGCGAATCGAGGGTAAATACATTAAAATAATAGCCATGAATTAGGGAGTAAAAAATACAAACCTCCAGCGCCGTCCCCATTCTTAACCCTCTTTGCTCCAGACAGCTCTTTCCCAGTCGCCTCCCTCTTGCTCTTCTTTCTATCTTCCTCCCCTCCCTCTCTAGTTGAACTCTTCGACCTCTGTTGAAGTTGAAAGAATCGAATTTATCACTGATTTAATTTGAAACCTAAATGAGGATCCTTTTGATCTATATTGGAATCACAGTTGGCTATTTAATAGGGATTTTTTTAGTAGAAAATTTTTTTTTGAAGTTGCAAGTCACAATTTTCTTCTAAATAGTGACAATCGGGATATTGTAACAGTTATTTTGGATGTTCTTTACTATAAAATAATCAAGTGATTGGATATGAAACTGCTCGATATTTTTCTGATTTAATTTCAATTTCGGCAGAATATCGCTTTCTGTGATGCTTTTGAAATAATTTATATTCGAATTTCATAATCCATATTATTGCACATCAAACTGCACTAGGACACAATCCCCTTATCAGCATAAAGTGCATTTGAAATAGGACAACTCAATACAACAATTTTCAAGGAAATTGACGAGGACTAGTCCTTTTTTAAGTACTTGTCACACGATCGAGTCCAAATGTTTCGAGTCATCCCATCCCTAATACTTATTATTACAAAACAATCAGAAAAAAACCTTCTCAGACTTCTCTCTCTTCTCTGTCCTCTCGCCCTGTTGTTGATTTTGAAAAACAGACAAAAATATCTTAGTGTGATGTCACAATCGATGGAAGGTTGACATGGAGATGGTCACGGTCAAATGATTCTCATCACTTTGTTGTTGACACCATGAATTCCTTGTTTTGTAGACTCAATGGAAAAGAATTATTTTTTTGCCAAAAATTTCACAAAAAATTGAAAAACATTAAAAAAAATTAAAAAATTGAGAAATGAAAAAGTTGACACTAAAATAAAGAACAAATAAACAGTGATTTTGCATATATTGGTAAAATTGAAACACAGCAGAGACAAATTTGCAAATTTTGGATTGAAAATACAAAAAAGAAAAAAAAAAATTGACACCAGATTTGGAATATAACATTGGATTTGCTGTTATTAGTTAAAAGTATATCAATAGTTAGTGTAAGCAATCTACTTTTTGGCTAATGATTGTCAATTCAAGACAAGTTTAATTCACAGATAGTTTCAAATGATGCAGCTGCTTTCTAAAAATATAAACTGTGCAAAATCAAGAACTCGTCAATCTATGTACACAGCCAGCACAAAATAACGGCCAGTCATCGGTCAAATGACTGGCAATTTGAAGGCTTTGACAATTGTCAAAATTTGATGCCGGTCAAAATGACTGCCTATAAAATGGCAAGAATATTTGTGTTTTCAATGCAAAATTAAACAAAACAGGACACAAAATAACTCAAGTGTAGAAGTTCGTTTTTCGAACGATGAACGTCCTCAATTTACTTTTCGTAACAAGCGGCATTATAACAAAATAACATTATCTCTCTGCACGCCAAGTGTATATTCACACGATTTAATTTATATTCAATATATTCCCCCTGTTTTCTAACTTTGTGTTATTCTAGTAGCAACGTAAGTTAATTTATGCAGTGTTTTTAAGGCAAATAATTTGACAGGCCAAACAACAGTTTTTTGACAGGCTACGACTGACCAAGCCTGTCAAAATAACAGCCCTCCCAAAATTCCTCTATTGTGCCCTGAAAGCCTCCAATGGCAATCTTCTGACAGAAAAAATTGAAGAATTAGTCGTGAGATTTTTATTTATTTCCCCTTTTCCCCATTCAACTATAGCTACTGGAATATAGAGTCTTCTTGTTGGAGTTCTATGAGTCCTCAAACCTTCGTATTTGAAGGATGAAGAGTAAAGTAAACTTGCGGAGATTCGGAACCATTGTACATGGATGAGGTTGGTTGCCAACGGTCCTCTTCTTGCAATGTCCCTCAGATACCGCTGCCCAGCATACTGGCCTTATAAATAGTTCTCGAGAGTTATATTGTCTAATAACTTCAAATGAAAATTTCCTTTGAGAAAAATTGCAGGTCAGTGATGAGTAGACGAACCATTGATTCCCTCTTTCCGGCATCTTTAAAATGTTTATTCTGAGACATTGACCGTGATATGTAGACCTCCGACATTGGTTGATATCGTGAACATAACGTAATGTTTTAAATGTCCACTAACGTTGTTCATGGGTAAAGACACAGTGGATAGGATATAGCTGGTCGAAATGATAGTGGAAATTTCCGACAGCGAAAAAATATAAAAAATTCGGCAGAAAGCAGCACCTTGATTAGGTCCATAAAGTGGAAAGTTTTTTTTTAGAAAAATTGTCGATATCTCTCTGGAGAGGTCCGAAAAATGGCAAAAATGACGACAAACATAGTTCTCTCGTTACCCATCGAGGCGTGACGACATTTTATTACTGACCTTCGTAATGGAGTCTGTCGAAGCGTCGATCTTGCGACGTTTGCGGTCTGCAAATAAAATTGTACAATTTTAATATAATTTTTTTGCCGTTTTTTTTTATCATTTCTACTATGCTATCGATTGTGGGACGGCACCCTGGTTTTAAAGAGATCTTTATCTTGAGAAAAAACTAGTAAAATCAATGAAATACGGTGATAAACTCATCTCAAATGATCCTTTGAATAAGTTTCATGAGAAAGGTACTGAATAGATCAAATCTTTGTCGCATCCTAATATAATGATCAACCCTCATCCCAGTTTTCTAAAAAAAAATTATACCAAACTTCCCTTACACACATACATTCTTATTTATTTATTTTTAGCATGTTGGATTGAAATTTTGTTTAGGAGAAATACCAAATCTTTACAAACACAAAATCCATACGGTTATATATTTTATTGTAAAATAATTTTGCCAAGTCAAGTGCGTGGCAGTATTTCATTACCGTATTTAATCAATTCTAAAGCCTTATGTTTATGGTTTATGGCTTATGGTTTACCCTTATGCGTCACGCGTTCAAGCCTTCGAGTTTAGTTTACGTTCAGAAATGATTTTAAGCTAACACATTGACTTATTACTTTCATCGACGTATAAAGCAACTGTTTTCCTCACAACATGCACTCCAGTCAGAGAGATTACAGATTTCAAAATTATCACGCGAATAATTGGTGTCACCTTTTCAACCAATATTGTCAGTCAATCATTCGTTTCAAGGGTTTTGAATTTATTCACACATAATGCTGGTCATATTCTTGTCTGCTAATGAGATGTCTAGGTTGGAGACTTTTTGTAGTTGGAGTCTTAATATTGATTCTATGTTGGCAGCTGCAGGTTGATAGTGGAATAATATATTAACCCTTTCCCCACCTCTCTCATCACCATCAGCCCTCGACGCACTTCCAGATCTCGACTTTATGGGAGACTTGATCGCGACAGACTTCCCGACAGAACGTCTCGACTCCTTCCCTTCATTCGACCCTCCAATGCTGCTCGATCTGTGCTGTTTTGTGTCATCTGAGAATAAAAAAGAAGCCGTTGATGACTATGTTGGTGTTAGCCAAGGCGGCGGTCGAGGAAATAATTTTCCACTCAGCCCAAGATGAAAAATACCGACTGTCTCTATAAATTCTTTAATATTTAACAACTAGTGATATGTGGGAGAGTCCACCGGTGAGCAAAAAAATTGGTAACCTGTGGCTCGATTTTAGCTTATTTTATTCTGTTGATGTTGTCAATGAATAATAATAATAAACAATGTTGAGAAAAACAAGAAGTCATTTAGAATAATTTGGAGTTGGCGGAGTTGGTAGAGTTTTTCCGAAAATTTCTGACTATGAATCAACATCCGACTCCGCACAGATTCAAATTTGAGCCTTGGTATTAACAATTTCATGAAAAAATGCACAGTGAAGGTCAAATTAGAATAGCGCAAGGTCAAGTTAAATAAGTAACAGTGCATTTATCTGTTAAATCTTATGCCAGTCCTATAGAATAGCTAAATAAATAAGACTAATACTAAAGAGCAAGCATACAAGATTGGTAGCAACAAAGTATGGAATATTCATAGCTAGCAGTCCAGTGCGAATACATATCATACAGCATCCTTTAGAACACAGCTTCTCAACCGGTGGGTCGCGAAGCTATTTCAGGTGGGCCGTAAAGCAGGTCAAAATGTTACAGTACAAAAAGCGAATACTTTTATCAACGTGTGTTGAGTATTATTGAGTAGCAATATAACAGTAAATTGAATGTGTTGTTAATATTTTATTTATTTCTCACAAATATATTTTAATTTTTTTCATTGTCATTTTGCAACAATATCTTATAACGAGTCTCAAAAAAAATGTCTGTAAAAGTGGGCGACGAGTTGAAAAAGGTTGAGAAGCACTGCTGTACACAGTAAAGCAAGTTTGATATTAATAGCAACAAAGTATGGAATAGTCATAGTTAGAAGTGTAGTGCGAATACATATCATACAGCAACCTTTATAGAAGGTGCACCCAGGGCCTGGCTTGAGCAATGCACTGGAGTTGTAAGGAGTGATTAGAATTTTATTGTAATGTGGATAAAAGATATGGCTGAATGAGGAAAATGGCGAAAAAATCATTGCTTTCTGAATTTTCTCCATTTCCATTTCCCACCTGTTGCCACTTTATCTCTACTCTTTCCTCTCTCCTTCGACTTCTCCCCGGTTGATTCCTTCTTCTCTTTGCCGAGAGATTTTGCTCTCCTACAGTTGAAGATAATGAATATTGTTATTTAACTATTAGATTCAATATCAGACATTGCACTGATTTTTATCAATGTTCATCAGTATAATACTAAAACTCTAAAATTGCTTGATTGATTGTCTGTTTTTGAATACAGCAAAAACAACGGATGATAGCCCATATCGTAATCGTACGAAATACGTAAAATCACAATGCGAACAGAATAAAACAAAATTCGTGTAAATTGAACCACGGCTTCCCGAGTTGGCACCGTTTTTGTAGCTCACCAATGGCCTTTAGTACGTAATATTACGAATTTCACTATTTCCCATTGTGCGTAATTCCTCGGGTTGCCATTGATTGTTAAATCATTATTTCGTCACAGAGAAAGAAAACAACATTTGCGTTCACATCGTTTTTGCTATAATTAAATACAGTGAAATCGGGAACGGGCACAATACAAACCTAATAAAACAGGTTTCTTAAAACAGTGCCACGGCTTAACGAAAGAACAAAAGAAAATTTAGGAACTGGATGACCCAGCGGGTCACGGCTCAAGGGTAGTCTAGTATTTCATAATGATTGTCATCAAGATGATGAAGATTAAGATAATCAATACGAGAGATGACGCAGAAAAATTTTGGTTTGAGAGAATATGCCGATCGATCACAAAATAACTTTAAATATATGTTTTGAAGCATTATTAAACAAAAAATAAACGTTTTCCCGCGTTTGCCCGTAATGCCTTGCAAGTTTTGTTGAGGTTTTGTTTAAGAAATCAGGCCATGGATTGCGAAGTTTTTTTGGGTGCCGAGTGATATACCCCATGTAAGCTTAAATAATATAATGCGACAATTTATGCAGGTTTGAGCTACGGGACAAGGTTTTTGTCCCACAATAAACAGGAGACGGAGTCCTTCTCTTTCATTCTATCAAGACTGTACATCAGAAGTCTGCCATTCCAATCTACTCACTTTTCAGAACTTTTTCCTTCTGATCTGGATTTCTCTCCGTTCTTTCCATCTTTGCTCGATTTGTCTGAAAAAGAGAATTAAAACATTTAGTTGCGCAGATAGCACACCTGTCTGTCACAAGGAAATGTTTGAAATATTGTCAGATTCTATTTATCTTGTTTAAGCATCCTTGTGGCTTACACTGCACATGTGACCAAACTAGGTGTTGAAGGATGAAGGCAGGGCCGGATTATTATTGCAGCAAATGTCACGGGATTACCAAACGACATTATCAAAGTTATTTATGACGTCATCAATTTTTGAGGCCCCTCAAACCGTATGCCGCTGGCCTGCATCATCTTAATCCTCTAATGAGTGAGGAGACATATGCACGTCAGCACTAGAGCACCAGTCATTTATTTTCAAGTATAGCAGCATTTCTTAACTCCACAAGAGGATGTAAGGGGTTCCGCGAAAAATAGGCTAACCATATGTAGATTTTTTTTGTCATTTCATTGTTTAATATTAATACCCAATGTAATTTTAAATTTTTTCAACTAAAACTTGGCCCCGTCCTTGATTTGAATTTTCTTTTTATTTGAGTCTTGCTGAACTTACTGTACATATGGTAGATACAACTGTTATAAATGATCGTATTCACATATTGGCATTAAATCACTTTTGCAGATATATACATCATAAGAAAGGAAGGTAGATAAAGATGCATATTAATTTTATGTAAGTGTTCTCTGAGACATGAAAATTCAAGTTCAAGAAAATTCAAGGGTTCCGCAAAGTTGAAACGGTTGAGAAATGCTGCTGCACAGTTACAAACAAATTTTAATTAGAATCAGTGTAGGAAACTAGGAATTCCAAATACTGAGGTTCCAATGTCAGTGGCCTTATTGCTATTACATGAATCTCACCAGCATTTGACCTCTGCATGACCTTGGCTTGATCCTTCTGATGAAACTCATGTTCAGGAACCATGAACTGACGTCGAGCTCGTAGTTGGCCACAGTATCTGAGATGAATGTGGACGATTATGCAATTGTACATAAATATTTGCCAAGAGTACGTTAAATGCTGTGTAGCAAACCGTTTATCCTTTCTCTATACTTCCGTTCTAATTGCGGATCCATGTGCGTATGAACAAGACTAATTCTTGTTCGACCATCCCGCCGCTCATGCTGCAAACGGATCCGCAATTAGAAGGGTACATAGAGAAAGGATAAACGGTTGCTACACGGGACCCACAGAGATAACAGTTGGGAACTGAACTTCGCTAGAAAATGACTTTAATATCACGTCAGCTTACTACTAGATATACATTTTTTTCCCTCTTAGATACTGGGTCATATATAACCAATTCATGTGTTTCACTTTGCTGTTATCTATTATGCTTCGTCTGAAGAAGCTAGATGTTATAATCTACCGAAAGCTTAAAAAATAAAACTTTTAATTATTTTCGAACAAGACGATGTCTGATATTATATTTGTACATTATCACGTAATTTTTTTAGAATGGTTTAAAACATTGATTCTTTTGGGATAATTTATCACTGACTAGCAAGCTGTCGTACCATTTTTTTCCCTACGGATAGAAAGGAATTTTTCCACTTACCCCATGCCAAGAGCATACAGATCCGGACGTTTCTCTTTCTCCTCCTTGATTTTGTCAACTCTTTTCTCTAGAGCGCCACCAAGTGAAGTGACCATTGGAAAAAATGGCAGAATCTAAAAGAGAATTGTTTCGTAAATTTTCATCAGAGGCTATGACCTAATAAAATGCTAAATTAACAGTTCTACTGGACTAGATAGATTGTCAGATGACTTTATAATTTTCTTCAATATTTTGAGACCAGCAGACAATATAGGAAAACATAGCCAGACACAAAAACCAAACCTTGTGAAGAGTTTGTGACAAAATTTGAAAATAGGAAAAAAGGGGGAAATATATATAGATAGATGGATAAGACTTCTAATTCTTCGTCATTTCAAAAAAGAAAATTTTGAAAACAGCGGTCGGTATAGAAAATATGGCATGACACTAAAACCAACTGAATGGTTTATGACAGTGCAAGATGCAATACAATGACAGAATGAAGCAGAAAAATCAAAAACAAAAATTTCTAAAAATGTTAATATATATATATGTTGTAGTAAAATTTTTATGCATAATTACTGGATAAATTACAAATTTTACATTTACTGAAATACATCGAATTATGCGTCATTACCAGCATGTTGGGCATGTGTGAATATTTAATCTTCCAACTCTTAGGATAAGGATTAGTGCCAGTTTCAATTTATTTCATTTAGCGGCAATTATGTATAACAGATGAATCACTATTTCTCCAACATATATATACAGTACGCTACCAATAATCTGGTGACGGATATTCCGGTTCCTTCACGCAGTTGTACCCAGATTCAGTTGTATGCCCACTCTTCTGATAGCAAACAGGCATTCTATTTTATTTATTTGTCTTAAAAAGGCTGAAATACACACACGAGATAATCTAAACTCATGCGTTTCAGGTTTGTTTCGATATTGCCGTGCAGAATGGAATTCTCACATTTTCGTGAAGAGGCCACCTGTTAATCTACGTAATATCACCAAGTGTGAAAGGGGAGATTGAAGAGAATCAGTCTCGCACATAAATATGTCAAGAGCAAAGAACGGTAAACTTTTTTTCGCGCATATATACTGTACGTCAAAAGCAGGGAAGCAATTAATCAAAAAAGGTTGAGAACCTCTGTTATACAGCATATAAAAAGTCAGGGGAGAAAAACCTCAATTATCTGTAAATTCCGCAGTCCTAAGGTCCCATGGTCGCCGGATTATCGGTAGTGTACCATATATAGATATATAAATAAGTGTCCTACAAAGTAAAAACCTGCAGAGAATTAGGCGAATATAAACAATATAATCATTGAAATAGAAACTCACCTTGGTCAGAATGATCAGAGCATTCCTTATGGAGCAATATTCCTTGGAATCCAAGCAGACCTGGAAATGAAGAAAATAATTGTTGTGAAAAAATCTCATTTCATGTTTAACTAAATTATATTTTAGTTTCTGTTTTAAACAGTTGTGTTCATTGCATTGCAGCACTTGCACAGATTTATTCGGTACTACAGCGTATGCAATGTACCCCACGCTTGATCACTTCACTTCAATAAGCAGTGTTCACCCTTGAGCCTTGATATAAGTGACTGGGAACGGTGGTCCTTGCCGGTTAAAAGCGGTTTCAATTGACCTTGGTTACGGCTTCCCTCCGCTATCCAAGTTCAGCATGCTCGCAAGACGACATGGTCGCATCATGTGTCATGTATAAGCCCTATATGGCCCTATATGGTGAAGCCCTATATGGTGAATCCGAGGGTAAATAGGATGACAATATCAGACATGGTCTTGTTCGTATAATGGTTAATTTTTTGTTCCGGGCCGTTGTAAGCTTTTTTTACCAGATTATTAGCGGATCCATAAACTGTGTTTGATATGTGTTCCCAGGTCGTGGAATCACATTCAGATTGAATATCATGCGGTAATTTTTTTATTCAGCTTTTAGAGAGTGTGCAGTATTTGTCACAAGTTATCAATATTGGATCTTTCCACTCATTGTTTTTCTATATTATTAAGAAGATCTTTGAGGGTCCTATCCCCAACCCTAATTTTCCTTTCACAAACATCTACGCTTGTAAAATTGACTAGCTTGACCACACACCAACAGTATAGTATATAAAAAGCCATTCAGCTGGACTGCTTTTTTTGTTCTCAGGGGACCCATGTAAAATTATATTTGGACCATTTTTTATGGGCTTTCCTCTATGTGCGTGTAAGACGATAGCGATTACGACTCGTTACACAACCTTGCTGAAGTACCTGTTACCCGCCGCCTTGTTTGGACCTGCTATCAGTTTCAAACCAACTCATGGTGATCCAGAAATTTGTATGAAATAAAATTTATAGCAGGGCTCGAAATGAACTCCAACTTACCACAAGTGCCTTGGTCAGCTTGAATTGCCATTTATGGCAAACATGACGGAAGTTTTCATAATCCAGATGATTTGCTTTGCTCGCTCCGTCTGTCGCGTTCGTCCGAAGAACAGTTACGAAGCCGGGATAATTCTTGCATTCCTGTTGAAGAAGATAAAAATTTATTTGACAGAATCGAGTGTCTCACTCATGACCTTGAGCAGTATGGTTTTGTGGACATTCAACGCTCGTCAAGGACTTCCTCAGCAATTTGTGCCAAAATAGGAATTATTTGATTCAATTTTTTCGGGTTACCAGACTACTCGTAATCTATTGGGTCAACCAGTTTCAAAAACGGCTACACTGATCCAAAAAATTGTCGCCAACTCGGTATGCCGTGGGTCGATTTTAACGAAACTTGTATATTGCTCTATGTCGAAATAATGATTTGACAATCAAAGGCACATTCGTTTTTCACACAATGGAAAATAATGATAGGTTATCGATAAGTAAGAGAGGTCATTTTGCCGTTTTCAAAAACAGATGAGCAAGCAATTTCAGAGTTTTTAGTATTGTATAGATTTACTGCTTCAATGCGACCACAATGTTGGAAATTTTTTTTAATTACTATTCGAGAAATTGAGAAAATCTATTAAAGGAGGAACAGTCAGTTAACATTCTTGCACAATTTGTTTTGATCTCAGCTACCCCCCATTAAGTAACTGAACCCAAACTGTTTTTGGTTCCCTTTTTGTTCCCAATTGGACATCAATTCCTATACTTTAAGCCGTAACTCTGATTAGTTTACAACTTGCAATAACTTTAACCCCCCTCCCATGCAAACCATCACTGTCAGTTGTTAT
Source organism: Boltenia villosa (assembly GCA_031471845.1). Lineage (NCBI taxonomy): Eukaryota > Metazoa > Chordata > Ascidiacea > Stolidobranchia > Pyuridae > Boltenia > Boltenia villosa. The sequence continues at coordinate 1,868 of JAUELA010133525.1, read as the reverse complement.
AATCGAAATTGTGAGTTAAAAACAGCGCACAAGCAAATCCAACCATGCGCACAAGCAATTTACTGTGAAAAAAACTTCCTAATACTGTGATTATTTATTAATATTATATTAATTTCAGCATCCATATTTTAAAACATTTTATTTTTTGCCTTTTAATAAACAAATGAAGTCAGACGCACATAAGTTATTTGCAGATAAAAAATCCAACATACAACGACATAAAAAATTATAGGGAGCTCTAGTTGTTACCTTATCATAGATCTCTTTGTCTTTATGCCATTTCATCACAATCTCCAACATCGAGCAAAGAAATCGTCCATAACGTGACGCCTCGTTCTCGCTGAAGCATGCAACGGTGTATGAAATGTCCGAGAATACCTAGGTTTCAAAAAATTTTGTTTAAATCATTCCATATTAGGCTGTGGTAAAGGATGGAGGGAGCTCAATAAGTAATCGATCAACGTTTGAACATCGTTGTCTCGACTCTCTGTAGAAGAAGTTGAAAATTTACAATTCAAGCAATGTTTCAACATCAAGCAATGTTTCATCCAGATCAAATTCAATTAGCTCTAGCAAAGACAACTCTAGGTGCAGAGTGAAGTTTTGAAAAAATAACGGGCACGATTTTTACAAATTTTTCCTCCTATCTTATCATCATCTTCCACTGCTCGGAAAGTACGCCAAGAGCATTTTCACTCAGGAAGCGAAAAATCATTCGAAAATAAAGGGAAAAAAGCGCAAGCTCGCTCTCTCCACAATGAAGTCATTTCAAATTGACTGTCGAGCAGAACACATCAAAGTAATATTTATTGGCTACTCAATTGCACGGATACGACCATTTTGTTACTGTTCAATTATTTATCTGGATTTTGAAAATAATATTAGTGCCGTTATATATAATACATGCAAACACGATTGTTTATTTCATTGGAATTAATTAAGTAAGAAACTTATTAGAAAGATATTCCAAAAATACATTCGATTTCTCTCGATTTGAAATATACTAGAAAAAAACACGATCCAGAGTGTTATTTCTGTTATTTCCTTGTTTATACGGTCCTTGAGGTGTTTATTTATTCCCCAAGATAAACATTTATAAAGCTGAAGGTTGAACGAATTATCTTACTGACATATGAAACCTCAGAGTGGAAAATCTCTCCCCAAGAAACAACCCTTCAGAATTGAACTTTGAACTCACCCTATCAAAACAGAGCAAGGTCGAAAAGTTTGGAGTTCTCAGCAGATGCATGATCTGGACGAACTTAGCGCAGTAGACAGCATCGAGAGGCGAGAAGATGCATCGAGGAAACACACAGAGTTGCAGGAACTTGGTGATGGCGTCGTTCTTGGAGGATTCTGTAAAAATACAGGAATTTAAGATGTGCCGGGGATGAGAATATTGAACTCGATTCGATAACTACATTACTTGAATTTTCACATGTACATGAACCACTTTGAACTAGTCTGAAATCATTTTTAAACATCTTCATGCATCAATAATTTTGATGAATATTGAAATTTAGCGCCACATTGAGTATAACCCTACAAAATACAAGGAAAAAAGGATACCAATTATTCAGAAAAAAATGAAGATATTGGCCACTTTTTGAAAATTGTACACTAGAGAGCGCTAAAGAGTCAAAATCTGCAATATGTGCCAAAATAAAATGTGAATGCGTATTATGTGAAATATAAATAATGATGACAAATATAACTTAAACCAGACAACTTATCTTAATATTAAAAACTGCCATATTCCCTCCAAATAACTATTCTACCATTAAGTGACATCCACCATATTCTCCCATTTGACCCCACTGTTAAAGTAACCCTCTAATACCCCTTACAATCAATTCTCACCAAACTCA
>JAUELA010133416.1:0-15127 GCA_031471845.1 Boltenia villosa | reverse complement strand
ATATAAAAATACAACTTAAACAAGTGAATAAGATATTTTCAAAAAACTATTTCACATTCATTCGGCAGACGATCAAAAACATATTTTCATTCCGTAATTAATACCAGCTAATATAGCAAAATATGTTTTTCCGATGATTGGACTGAACCTAGACTCTATTGCATTTACCTTTATAGCTTTTATATTGTAATTAACAGGCAAATGAACAGAGAAAGTATCAAACTATCGTGGATGAGGACTGCACGGTTGTATACAAAAGGAATATGAAGCTGGTGAAATATTTTTTATTATTAACTTGAGATGAAATAAACATATTTTTGATTTTTTTCTTTAAAAATATAAACGAGCCAGAAAAACATTCAAAGAATGAAATTTACTTGTTTTCATTTTATATAACATATTTTATTATTGAACATGTCCTGCTGCCGAACTAAATGAGATATAAAACAATTTTGGTTACATAAAACAATGTTTTATAATATAGGGGGCAAAATACTTAATAATCCTTTTTCACAGCATTGGAAAATGGAAATTTGATAGATGGTGTGAGTTGCGATAGTTAGGTGACTACAAAATTATGGCTTTTCAAAATGTTACTATTTAGTGGTCAAAATTGGAGGGTAAATTGTATAATCGTACCAGAGCATCTTAAAAGTTTAAAGGTAAAATTTGGCAAATTTATGGTAGCGGGAAAAGCAGTCCAAACAATTTTTATAATAAAATGACGCATTTTATGGGGTATAAATGGATGTTCAAAAATGTAGTGCGCAAAAGAGGGTTTCACGAGCATTTCAGCAAGCAAAGCATTGCATTTCTGTTAGTTTCTTTAGTTGCCCATTTTACACAAATGTACAATAAAGAAGTTTTTCTTTCAGGGATGCAACGACAAATGTCTAACCGAAGAGGAATTGGCGGCAGAACATGAAAATGCAAAAGCCAGAGCCTTTGACAAATTTAAAGTTTTCTTTGAGTCAAAAAAATGTGGTCATATCATGGAATCTGAATTTCGCAATAACCTAGAAGAGAACTTCAGAAGAGAATTCAATACCTACAAATCAGAAAACAAGAAAAATAAGGTTACTTGACTGTTTATTTTTGTTAGAATGGAACAAAATACGAAACTGTACCTAAAAATGCAGCGATCTATGACATAGCAGCCAAAGTGAAAATCCGTATCTTTATTTTCAACACTAATTCCAACTTTCGGATTTAGTCCTGACCTCAATTTATTTAATGAATGAAAGTATAAACTACGAATTACCTTTTTGACATCATTAAAATATTTTGAGAAATGAATTTGGATAAAATCGTTAGTGTGCGCGAATCAGTAATATTCCTCAGAAATATGTGAAATATCCATTACATTAAAACAAAAATGCAGCAAAAACGTGCACCAAAAAAGGCGTAACAAATGCAAAATTTTGAGTGTAATATATTACATTCAACACTGTTAAATTTATCGTCTGTGTTGAATGCATCGTTGTATTCAAATTTGTGAAATATTCTGAGTTATGGTCGAAGTTATTAAAGAGTAAAAAGGCGAGATCCATTCAGTTCAGAAGAGACACAATTACGCGAACCCAAACACCTTATTCATTCAATTAATTAACTTAATTCAGTTTTGTTGCCTTTTTCAGGTTGAAGCAAAACTGCGCAGCAGGGTTACGCTGCAGAAAGCAATTGAGGAATATCAGAACCGTATGAAACAGGTAATTGATCGGTGATGTCGCAATGAGGAAGCGAGAAAAGAGGGAGTGGCATTACAGAGATAACGAAAAACAACGTGAAGCGTAAAAGTGGAAGTGAACGAATAAGGAAGGCAGTGTCGGGTTTAAGGTTTCGGGTTTAGGTTGGAGTTAGATTTAGCATACATTTCTTTTTTTTCGTCGCTTCATCGCAAGAATTCACCATAACTCACCATAAATTTGATTAAAGCTTGTTGTTATGGTGCAGAAGCACAGTCCAATATAAATAGTTGATTGTGCAAAATGCAGATTTTGACGCACGCAGGACACACCTCACCTCGTGTGCGCCGATACGAACACACATTATTATTTTTATAATATATCACACGATCAAATTGAATCGGTTATATATGAAAATCACAGATAGGCGATCATTTCACATTAATGGGGTTACAATGCTATGATAAAATATAAGAGGAAAATATGAAATTAACCTTGCGTTCCATAAATCAAGTAGCGAACGCTGCAAATGTAAAGCGTAATGTTCAGGCGAAAGAAGAAGAAATTGCGAATGTGCCCTGAAAACAACGGCGAATCAGTTGGGCCAAGCATACTTCTTGACAATATTAGGCATAATATCATTCCAAGCTCCAAATCTGGAAAATGAACATTTTAAGTAGAACATTACTAACACTCAAATGATAAAGTTCGAAATAACAAATTTAACAGTTACTTTACGATATCTAGAAAATCACAGATGTACAACTCACTTCAGATGAGGTTGAAAACGAGCATAATTTGACATTGCAATATTTGCGTAAGCGTTTCATCGAGGATGAAGATATGCAAGATTACGAAAGACGCCATTGTGAAAGATGCTTTGACAACTCTTTCGATATGGCCTATTCGGAAATCAAGTCTCAAAATTCCATTAAATTGGTAAGTTATTCCATTTATTCATACCAAGAAATATGTTTCATAAAAGCTCTATTTTTTATGTTTGTGTCGTAATAATATATATATTCTACCGTTATATATTAAATTATATAATAACAGTTATATTTAGGTCAACATTCGCTGATTAAGGTTGACAATTAAGTCACACATATATATCACACATTTGTCAAGTGAGCATGTCAATAGGCTAGGGTCAACGTATTTAAATATTGAATAAAGTTTTTAAAAAATCCGTGGCGTCATTCATGACGCCATACCGTTATATCAACAAATAATATTTTTACGGTTTGTTAGGATTTACGTGGCATGTAGGAAAATATAAAACAACAGCGACGAAAGAACGCGAATTTTCAATGAAATCATGATGATAATTTCAATGATACATTTTAATGATGGAATCTAATGACTTATGCTGGGCACGCAATTTCAAATCTCGTTTTTTTTTTACCGCAGCTCAAGAATGAAAACCGAAGAATATTGACGTCAAGCTTGGACTCCTATAAAAGTAAATTAACAGAGGTAAATTGTTTGAAATTAATAGCTGAATAGGAGATGCTTTCCATGCAAGTAGCTGGAGAGGAGGTTCATGAACACATATATTACATTATCCATTTGGAAATCAAAAACACAATATATTTTTTTATAGAATTAATAAGAAAAATTTGCAGGTGGTGACACATACCCAGGTGTAATTGTCGATTAACATCAGGTAGGGCATAATCCAGAAGGGGCGGTCTGGGCAATCGCCTCTGTTCCTCTCTGTATAATTACATTTTAAATGAATTTTACGTTACAACCTTCTAAAAAAAGTTCAGGATTTGTTAACAGCAAAAAATTGTATAACTTATTATGTGACGCCATTATAATTCTTTGATGCAATCCTCGCCGAGTATGCTGGATAGCCCATTGTCGGCGTGTCCCTAGTTCCTGAAACGCATTTCCATCACTAATAGGATGGGTGTAAATATATATTGGTTAGATTATAGTGAAACATTTGAACTGATTTAAATATGATTATAAATGAGAATTGAATGTCTCGAGAAGTTGATAAAGTAAACTTGAAAACTGTCATTTTCTTTCATTAAACCTAGTAATTTTTTTTTTTTTTTCAGTTTGTTGAAAACAATGGAAACTACTGGCTTCATAACAACAGTAAGTATGAAAAGATAAAAAGCGATGTATGCCGTACTGCTCGTGAACAAATGAAAAAGAATAATTGTCAAGATGACCTAAACAAGTACATGCACGAGCTAAACGTGGGAATTGAAAAATGTTTTGATCAATTGGTGAATCTGCAGCCAGAATGTAAGAAATTAGCATTAACGTAATATGGGTTTACCCCGTTAGGTAATAGTTTCCGGAAGTTGATGTAATCAAGAAAATAGATTTGCAACAATTGAATCGGAACAAATGTAACATAATTTGAGTGCGTTTCAGACCTAAATGAAAACTAATTGGTGACGCCTTTACTCTGCTTTCACCTCTAGAATATTGGTTTTAAATGAAGCCTGTGACCATTGATCCCTATTTTAATGCAAAAGCTTCTTCCTAATTACTTGATAGTTATAGAAGAATATTTGAAGTGTTAGAACCGACTGGTTGGTCACTGGTCATCATCATTTTCTTGGAGTCAAAGCATCATTTTATCCGTGTGACCTTTACATATTTAATTCTTAAACGAGTTAACATGATATATACCACTAAGTGAATCACTGATTTTCAAACAGTATCCCCTCACACTCACACAATTTTTTTCGATATATTTACAGGACCTTTTTGATACATATTTGAATTTAATTCTACAATATTCTTTAAAAGCAGTTTTCTAAATTCATTTTACTACTTCTTTCGATCTTTTTTCGTTATTAATAGTGTAATGCATAATTAAACTTGACTCAAAGTTCATTATTGAGTGCTTGGAACAAATATATTTTCGTAGTTTCTCAGGGATGATACAATCGATGAGGGGGTTCCTACCTTTTCTATCCGTACCTATAATAACGTTATAAACTTTTAAATTGAGAGCAATGAAATATTTGTACTTCTTGAATAATATGTGTACAACCGTATGCGTTCGTGTCATTTGTAATAACATTGAGAATAGTTTGGTCCAGCTGAGAACCCATAGTATATTCAATTCATTTCAAATAACTCGTAAAATTTAATTTCTACACAGTCTCTGACACATATCATCAGAAAATGATGTCGTGCGAAAGCAGATCAAAAGGTAAAACCTCATTGTAATTCAATAGATATATATATATACCATAATGCAGACTTGGCCATAATATATAATGATGTGTGTTGTGTATATAATAATGTATATTGCGAGACTTCAACTTTTATCAGCGAGTTTTTGTGTATCTAGCAGAATTACTCGACTTCGGCAGCTGCCTGGTGATACAGGGTCATTGGATTTTGGATCCGTTCACAATTTCAACCGTTCCCCATTTGAATCCTTAAGTAGCAAAGTTTCATTATTACCCATATATGCTATAAAAAAACGTATAATTGCTCAACTTCCGATGTCCTCAAGAACTGATTTCGACCTTTGGCCCTAAATTTGACCCCTAAATGATAAAATTCTAAGACTTCAGAAGTTCATTGTTTCCTGTGCTCTAATTCTGGCTTATTTTTTCATAAAAGAAAACTACTCTTTCATTTTTTAACATTATAGAAACAAAAGAAACCCAGAATTCAATCCAAATTGCTCACCTTTGCTTCGACGATGCAATCGCTTTAACGCTCATAGAACGATTCTCTCACATCTCTGAATTGGAACTTCGAGATTGTGGACTGGACTCACGAAAGTTAAAGTTATTACGTCTGAAATTAATCAAGATGGAATGCACAGTAAGTTAAACCAAATTAATAGGGTGTTTTTCGACTCAATTATTTTTATAATTAAATAGAGCAGAATTATTTCTCAACAAATGACCGTTAAAAATATATTTCCACACAATGTAACAGGAGTGTGGAGTATGTGTGTGTTAGTTGAGCGTTCCACACCTATCAACAGTACCTGCACGGTAAAAAAAATAAAACTGAAAAAACAAGTCACATTTAATTATGGTTCGGGTTCATGGAGGGGTTTGGATCAGCATTTTTATTGGGTGTGCCATTCTTTCCTGTTTTGTCTTTGTGCCATTTACTGAGATCATTACCAGTTGAATGCTAATTTCTGAATACTATTTCAGCTAAGGCATTGTAATAAGATCAACACCATATGCCACTGATAGGCTATATAGATCTTATATCTACAAATATTAAAAAATTCGCATCAGGAAGTTAAGAATTATTTTATTGTTATAATTCCTCGTTTTTAATTAAGATATCCGATTTCACTATAAGTGCCACTGATCGGATCAGCCAGCTTTTCGATGAAATTTGCAAAATCATCAGAAGTTGTGGAGTGAAAAGACTGCGTATTGAAGAAACTGGTGCTACTTCTAATGATCTTGGGATACTACACAAACATATTGTTTATCATAAGGTGAATATAATTTTTTATTTTGGTAATAAAATGGGATTTTAGAATTTCTGAACCATTCGAACCGGATTAAATTCAATCTCATTCTAGATCACTCTGATGATTGGCCTCAATCTTGGGTATAACAAGACTATTGGAAGCTTCGGAATTCTCGGCAATATTCTTGATATGTTGCAGATTTCCGAATTGTGTCTGGTAAACTGCAATCTGACAGATGGAAATCTTAAACAACTGAACGAAAATCTTGAAAAGAGTCAGGTGAGTTGCGATTCGTTTTTCAACTATCTATCAAGTATCCATGCAGGATCTACTGAAAAACACGTGCGGAATTTGTTAAGTCAATGTTAGAGTTAATTAAAACCGTATTTGTACGCTTAGGTTTGAAGTGTCCTCAGTTCTCGTATTCACCACTAACATTTTTAACATTAGGTGGGATCGGTGAAATAAATTGGGCTAAAATAGTAAAGAGTATTAATTATAGCAAATTGCCTTACTTTCTTTACTAATTAAACCCTTTTTATAGATCACCTTACTGAACATAAGCTACAACCCTGGCTTAACTGCAGATGGATTTAAACTGCTTCCTAACATCCTTAGCAGCGAAGCTGAGAGCTTGATCCTATGCGGATGTGAAATCACACGCGAAAAAATTGGAGGTTTCAATAGTTCGTCTAGGAAAAACAAGGTAATATGTAATTACACATTTTTTATCCTGAAAAAATAATAAATACCCACAAAGACATCAATAAATAGATCCTCCCATCGTGGATAGAGAATATATTCTCATCACAAAAATGAAAAGATTATAGGCCTACCGGTACTATTATACGACCGATTGATCAGGGATATTTCACAATAAATTGAAGGATACATAAAGAAAAAAAATACACAATCTATGTTCATTTAAATTCATATTTTCCACTATAATCTATCAATTTGATTCATCGACATTTAGATTAGGCATCTCGACGCAAGCTACATGTCTGAAATGAAGAGAGATTGCGCTGAGGCTCTTGGTTCTACTGTGAAGCAATTTGAAGTGAAAGATCTGTGCTTGGCTGGATGTGATCTCGATGAAGAACTTATCAAAGGCGTTAGAGAATCCCTTGGAAATCTCGATGTATGTTAGATTGAATCGTAACAAGAGAATAAATATTAAAATAATATATAAAACCACATTTGTTCCAGTTGGACACTCTTGACGTAAGTGACAACACTTCCATTGGATTGGGATCGCATGAGATTGGGCGGCTTGTAAATGAATGTTCCATAAAACACTTGAACTTGAGTGATTGCATGTTCGCTTGTCGTGATATCGAAAACTTTCACAAAGGATTGAATGGATCGAAGGTAAATTCTATTCATGATCCAAATGGCAGTCATAATATTAGTTATTAGTCATCTAAATCGGACATCTTGCATCAGTGGTTTGAAAAATCGAAGTAGTCAACGGTCGTATTTAATTTTTAACAATAAAATTCTAAAATCTGTATTCAAATAGGTTTTGACGTTAGACTTGAGTGATTCTAACAGAATTGTGAATGATGTTTACATCAAAACTCTCTGCGATCTGTTGCCTATGGTAAAAGAAGAGCTCACACTTTGCTTTCACAAGATTGAAAATAAATGTGAAGAATTGATAGAGAATAGAAAAAACGAACTGAACCCCGTAAGTACGATTCCAGTCGACATTGTATCTAAGAAATCAGTTCAAAGTTCAGACAAGCAATTACTTCTAGTGATGATATTTATTCAATTGTGTAAAATTTTCAGAGTCTGCGCCTTAAATTCCGGAAGAAACAATAGCTGTAAGCGTGAAGATGCAAGCTAGTTGATGAAAGATTAACACAAAAGGAAAATGACTAATTTTTAGATTAGGCAATCCGATCATTAAGCATGCACCATATATATTGTTGGACCACGTGCGACTGCGCAGTCAATACACACACACTCGAATTACGCGATACATGTTCAACGAAAATAGCGCAATTGTCCCTAGTATAAAATGATTAATGTATACCTTAATAAAAAAAGGTAAGATTATAATCATCACAAATAAAAGCTCATTCACATGGCCCAATTCAGCTAAGTCCACTACGCTACTTTAGTGTCACTACCATCAACAGTGTTTCTACTTGACTAATATCTAAGATAAGGGCGAGGAATATTCCACATGTAATAATTCATATTTAAATCGTTTTTTTTAATAATATTTAAACAATAATTACCATTTTACCTAGACCCTTATCTTGTTTTGAAACAAAAGCTAACAAAACATCTGATTATTTCACTGAAATCATATGTGCGTTAGGTTATATATTCCAACGTTTCACAAAGAATTGTTCAATTTAGTAAAATTGTTACCATTTTTATGCTATTTGTATTGTTCCGTGAATATATGCTTAATTAGACGTGTTCAATATTTGCCCTCCCTTGTATGACTACCTTTTATATTTGATTTTTTACAAATTTTTACAGTTGTATTCAAATGTTTTTTTGTACATTATATAATTTCGCATTGTTCAATTTCATCTAGATGTAGTTCAATACCATTTGATTTTACAATATTTGTTCTTTTATAGATATATTTAAACACAATGCAATTATTATTTTTTTATTCAGATATATCCTTACAACATACATACGTGTAGAATAGACTACATATCTGAGTGGGAACAGGAATACATAAAGTCAAGAAGCTCGAGAATTTTGTACCAAAGCAAGAAAGGAGAATGGGTATGGCTGGGAACGATAGGCTTATCCATCATATTGATTGCTTCTTGCACCCAAATGAACAAAATGTTCCAGAAAGAGAACCAAACATATTGGAATATCATCGCAATATTTCATTAAATCGATTAACCACACGACTCGGCGACCATTCAACGAACTCTCTCAATTTTTACAGAAAAAGTTTGCGTGAGGTTGTTTGCGCGCAAAAATTCTCAGATGAATTTGCAGTCGCACTTTTACTGCAAGTCACACATGGGTTAAATCATTTGCATCAGAAACTCATTTATCATGGTAGGTTAACTCCTGACCACGTGATATTTGCTGAGGACATGAGACATGTATCAATAACAGATATTGAGCAAGCTGATCATGAATTTCAAAATGAGACCGACGATATCAAAAGCCTTGGACGCCTGTTTATTTACATTCTTGGCAATGGTTGGACGGAAAGTTTAGACGCTTGTCCTAGCATAAATTACCTGGACTTTGAAATCGCAAAAGATCTGATTAATAAATTGCTTCAAGCAAAAGTTACAACGAGCGAAATACTGCAGCATCCCTTCTTCTGGGAAGTTGAACATAAACTTAACTTCCTTTCTGCGGCATTCGACTCAATAAACCCTGAGAACGATGAAAAACGAGATCCAGACGACCGAAATTGTGAAACGCCTAATTTAATCCAAGAACTTGAAGAAGGAGCGGAAAACATTGTGAAAGATGATGAAGACAAACACTGGATACAGAACCTGGAACTAAGGCCAAAAGAAGTAACAGAAATAAAGAGAAAGGAAAGTAGGAAAAGACAACTTTCGAAAGATATTGTTAAAAACAAAGCATCGAAGAATGCTCAGTATAAACCGGAGTACTTTTACGAACTCTTACGTTTTTTTCGCAACTGCAATGTCCATTATTGGCAACATAAAAAAGATTTGCAGATGTGTTTTCAGGGTTATCCGTTTGGGTTTTGGCGATTTTTTTCCACACGATATCCAAGATTGTTATGTCACGTGTATGAGAAGAAATATCTCTTTAACTTCAATAGTAGAGTAATTGAACAGCTGGAGCGAACCAGACTGCTTCCAAATATGCAGTAATGCAGCGCAACTAAAGTGTTGGAACATATTAATAAATTTTCGATTTGTTAGAAATTTCGAATTTTTCTGATAATAAAGTAAGATAAGATAACACTGCATAGATAAATAAAGTTTCCAATAGAAGAATATGATTGAGATCCAATAAACTGACAGTCATCACTGCGTCTTTTCATCCATTTCAGTAGTTGAAGTTGATTCAGTCTTGTATGTACTTGCATGTACATTAAAGGAGAAGGCGCTCTATTATTTATATATTATGATATAATTAATAAGCATACAACTAATATTCCTCAAGATATAAAACATTTTAAAACGTCTTCTCTTCCGTTATATATGGTCAAAGCATCAGAAATCTCACGCTCGAGATCGAGAACAAAATTTACAAATGTAAAGGCGATAATGAGGCTATTGTTTATCTATGAGGCTATTGTTTATCTATGGAAGGCTATTATTCATCTATGAAACTGTGTGCCTGTGTGTCAGTAACTTTTTCTCGTAATTCCACTTAAGCCAGAATGTTGAAATTTGACATGGTGTTAGCCTACCTCTTAAAAACATATTGAACCGAATTATCCTGTATTGGTCGAAATGGGGTCTACACGTTTTAATATATTAGAACGCAAATCACATAATTTCATATCGTGTGATAGGATAAATATGAAATAAGAGTGAAGATACTTCAATATTTCTAGTTTTTAAGATTTAAGGTCATTGCTCCAAAAATAATGGAGTGATAATGCAGTTAGCATTATAGTACTTATGAGGTGAGGGGGGATATATCAGAAATCTCCACTAACCAAGGTAGACTGACAAGGGTGACTTCAGACTCTAATATAAACATTTTTGAACTAAGGCATAACATGTTTATATTGAAGTCTAAATTTTATTACCGGACAAAATCGGGTACTTTTTTTCAGATACTAGAGTTCATTTTCGTATCCAGCATATTACTTACGTTTAAGTCAATTGAAATTCCATCAAATTCTGGGTTTTCAATCAATGCAAAGTTGGACGCGAATGCACCTATTTATAAGGCAGAATTGTGACACGAAGTACCTATAACTGCAGACGCACAAAGTCTCGATTAAAATTATTAAGTTTAAAATTTTCAAATGATTAAAATTTACTTACTGACTATTCGTTGCAGTTTTAATTTGTATGTATAACGTCAATTGATTACGTATTAGTAGTGTTTCAATGCCTTATAGGCAAACTAAAAAATATGAAACAGAATTGTGAGTTACAGCAATCACGGTTCGGCCCTGAGGAAATCAAAATTTTATAATTAGGGATACAATGTTTATATTAAACGTTGGAAAATTACGCGAAGTTTAATTAACTGAGTGAATTCGGATCTCTGAGCATATCCGCACTAGATCTCCAAAGAAGTGAATATTTAAGTGCTACAATACGATCAATCCTGTAGGAATAACTATGAAGTCAAATCATCTCAGATCTTGATCTTGGACACAAGAGACACAATAATTGCTCGAAATATTTTTTTGTGTTGATCCCTGTTTTCAGTATTTCATGAAGTCTTGCTGCGTATTTGTTTTCGAGTTTCATTCTCATCTGTGTGTGGTCAATTGTTAAATTTTGTCCAATATATTTATATGTATCTGCCGGATCCAAATACTTGATTGAACCCTGATTAATTGTGCTCCTATTTTCTTTCACAGTTTTCACTTTATTGCAACTTATCTTAGCAAATTTGTCTATGCCAAATGCCATCTTGATGTCAGTCGAAAAGTTTGCGTTAATAAGTTGCGTTAGCTGGTTGTCATTTGCTCCATACAGTTCAAGATCATCCATAAACCGAAGATGGCTTGCCAGATAATTCTCTTTTTTGCTTTGATTGCGAAACCTTTCCTCGCCTAATGTTGATTTCATTCAACATGATATTATTCAATTTTGAGGCTGTTTTCCATTGATTCGGGATCGATTAGAGTCTACCGACCGTGACTGATCAATCACGCAGTGGACATTCCTGAAGTTGCGATAAAGATAGTAGTAACTAGCATGCTTGAGGTTTCACGCCGGACAACCGGGCACCCTCATGCACGGGAGGCGGGATAACCAAGGGTGCCAAGTACCGTGCTTACACGCGAAAGCGCAGATCCGCACGAAACCTTGTGACGATCTTCGGGTGCGCGTAGCGCGAATTCCACGGCATACGTACTCGTGCACGTTCTACAATCTTGCCGACGACGTGCCAGGATACTTGAGTGAGTAGGAGTAGTTTGGGTGACCTTAGTAACGTACATGTTGTGGTCTCACGTCGGCTGTGTTGCAAAACACCCGAGCACCCCCATGTGCGTGAAGAGGAGTAACCAAGGGAAGCCAGGTAACGTACTTACACGTCGAGCCAATCCGTAAGTGTGGATCAGGAGAAAATTAGAGTAGATGGAATTTTCTATTTTAAATGCTTTTATATTCTTACGAAAAAAAGACACCAATCACACCTTTTGGTGGGGGAATGATGCAAAACTTACATCGGGTGAAAAACTGCTGCTAGCAGCGACTAACTAAGGATGTGCTGACCCCTGAAAAAATAAAGTTAAGCATGAGCGAAGTTTAAGTTTAAGTGATAACCGGTCAGACATTTTTTGTCTGAGTAGTATAGGCCGACTATTCTCAACGTTTTTTTCCGTGACTTCTTTCCTACAATCACAGCAAGAAATGAGTCCATTCATAAGCATCTTGGCAAATCAAATTTCTTTGCTATTTCGTATGATTAATTTTGCATTCAATCTGACCTTTTTGTGGAAGCATACTTGATTGGACTTTCCATAGAGCTCACTTCTGTTTTTTTTACTGCTGATTGACAGTCTTTATTCCACCAAGGTACAGGTGGTTTATGAATCTCTCTTTTTGGAGGTAGACCTGTATACACTTTGCTGTGCACATTCCAAGATATATTGTTGGTGAGGTTTTCATTATATTCGTCTATATATTCCCTAGTTATTGATGCATTTCACTTTTCTTTGCACTTTCCTTGGTATTTGGCCCATTTGACTTTTCGATAGGATAGAGTAGGTCTGAATGAGTTGTAGTCTGCTGTGATATGTTTATTTACTGTTGCTATTAGGGTGTCAGTTTGAAAAACTGAAAGCATATTGTTTTCGTGTTTGCGGGCAGTAGGGCATACTTCAGCTTTACAATTATGTCGTGCAACCTCTGAATTGAGATGAGACGAATCCCGTACATTTGGCCAACAGTCGCAGAATGGGACATTTGACCAACAATTCTTCAAAAAAAAACATTTTTTCGATCTTTGTTGCCGAAAAATTAAACCCGGTGTGGTAGTGACAGTCCTGGTTAGCGGGAAAAGATTCATTTGTGGATTTCTATTGGGGATACGCGCTTGACGCGTATTTAATATATTTCTAGAAATTTTTAAATGACAAAAATTAGGCAGCTTGTTATGAAACTCCCGTTGTTGTTGTTTTTTTTTTCGGTGAAAAAGTAGATTTTAAAGATAAATTTACTGTTTTCAAGAGCAAAGCTAAGAATTTTGCACATTTTTATTTATATATTATCAATATTAACGAAAAATGTTGGCGCACACTTTGTTTTGTCACATTAATAACCATACAATAAACTCAAAATCCCTGCTAAACCATACGATAAATGTAATAACACAATTTTTAAACAAATAAATATTAGAGATATAAACAACCAGTTTTATTTTTTGTGACAGTATTAAAGCTTAAGGGAAGTTAGATTATGAAAGCACTTCTTCATTATACTAGAACCGGTACCTGTAATACAAATTGAAAACTGTCCCGGTTTGAGACTATGGTAAGACTTCTTACAAGTTATAGATTGGTTAGCAATGGAAACAATAAAACATACATATTACGTGGCATGCTACATTTTCAGCCAAAAAAATATGATCACTGAAATGACAACTTCTTTTCTCCATGTGATTTATGGTCCACAAGAATAGGTTACATCCGTTTTGAAGTTGTTTTTGCAGAAACACATGTAATCATCAATTTTATTGTGAATTGTGGTTAACAGATGTTGGAAAAAGTCAACAGGTGTTGAAACCCATCTAAAATAGAATTAAAATCCCCCGCCTACATTTTCATGTATAAAAATGTAATTGAAATTGTAATAAAATGTTATTTTATTCATTCCTCTAACAATCTTACACAAACATTGGAATTTTAGAAATCGTCTTAAAACATATGTAATCCATAAAGTTTATCATTTTATGTCAAGCTTTACGATTGCAAAGTATACGAAACAAACTAATTAATATCATAAAACATATGTCGAATAATGTTACGAGCACAACTTCATACCACATCCATTATTGACTATTGCAATAGTAACAACACTATTCTAATGATATATGGGGTTTAGATATGATACGGTATGGGAATTGGGAGCACATTTGGATGTGTCGATCTTTCGAGATAACTGAATGTTCCCGGGACAAGAAGAAAAATACGTTTCAGGACAAGGGCTGAGCCGGATTAACAAAAGTTGTAAACGGCTCGGGCTGCAATTTCGGCGGCTCGGCACAGAATGCTTGCAAGCAAAATTTAGTGGAAAAGAGATTAAAGTTTATATTAATTCTTCAAATTAATTATTTTTAATCGTAAATATTAGGTTTTTCAAAATTACGCTAAAAAAATCCATGACGTCATTTCATTTATTTGCTACAGCCCCCGCACCATCCCAATCTGCCACTGGATTTAAGATCAAATTATATTGGGGTCAATTCTAGGTGTAAAACAATTTAATCTTGACTGAGTTCACAATACGATACAATACAATATAATAACTAACAAGACACTAAATGTACAAAAATTATGGGCAAAAATAATTACTTAATCTTGACAATATTAACTATTACGGAACCAACTTCGACTATTGCTGTTGTTGTTGTTTCAGGAGGGTTAAAGCCTTCGACTACTAAGGTCACTGACGCTATGTAGTGTGTGAAAGTTCGTCAAACAGTGCCATTTGGCACATTTCTCAAGATTCCCGCGCTAAGTTAAGAGATCTCAACGTTTTGTCACGTTAGGGACTGAATAATGATAATAATATATCAATCCGAAACCCGATCGATCATGCGTGACAGAGTCATGGGAAGACGCTGCAGCAATCTCACTTTCACCCGAAAAAAAAAAAAAAAAAAAAAAAACAAGAGTGTC
>JAUELA010133305.1:0-15151 GCA_031471845.1 Boltenia villosa | reverse complement strand
AGTCACCTGGTTATCATTTGTGCAATTTTATTATTACAACTCTTTTCTTTGAAATTTGCACCCCTGAGAATTTTACTGCCCCATTCGCACCATGCACGCTACGCCACAGAAAATACACATTTAAAAAATACTAAATGTTTTGTTCTTTGAATGTTTTCAACACAATAATTGCCATAAAACATACGCCAGAGGTTTTCATTCTAACTTATCTTAATAAAGCTATGTATTGAAAAATAAAATTGAGAACCCTATTTGAAATATTAACTTCAACATTGTGCTGCTACTACCTCACATGTACAGAATCTCGGACATTTAGCTAATATTTGCAGGAAGGACATTTGCCAACATTAAAAAAATTATACTTACATTTTTCTTTGTGTGTCCCTTACCCTAACCCTGACCCGAATTCTAACCCTAACTCTTACCCTCTAAAGCCTAATTTTACCCTCTAACCTTACCACATAATTTCGTGAATGTTGGCTAAATGTCCCCCCTGCAAATATTGGCCAAATGTCCGGACACCCACATGTAGCACGAAGGCACTCTATGTTAAAAGTATGTAATTAGTTCAATTATTATTCACACCTTTACATATCCCTGCGATATTTGACATTGAACTTAAGCCCATTTTTTCTTCACCTTATGGATTTTATTCATTTTGCCATATTGATTTAATCTGGTATTCCATGAAATGCATTTTGCAATGGATAGTTTGTTGACCTCTGGCTTAAAATACAAATTATCTAGAGCATATGTAATAATTTAACACACGGTTCGAGTAAATTTCGGCCACTTTTGGAAGCAATCCTAAAACTAACTATGTGGCAGAAATGCCCAAGGCCAAAACGTCCGTTAACCACAACACACATGCCCACATAATTTATTCCAAACTACAAGAGATGTTCCCTCCCATTATCACCGTGCTCATCAAGTAGTTTACCTTGCTTAAGCTATAATAATTAACCCACAAATGTAACAGATGATTCTCAGTCTGATTCTCCCAATGCAAGCCTATTAATTTTTCAAAAATAAATAAATGATTGTGATGAAACAACAATTATAATTATGATGAAACAACGGCCTTTTTTGGGGAACAGTTTGCTTTACAATCAGTCTGAGAATCAGAAAGTTGATGCTTCAGCAGATAACCTTAGAGCTCTTGTTGCTATAATTTAACAGATTATTTTGCTGAATTTTGATAATAATTTAGTTGCAACATTGATCAACAGCCAAGAATCTTTTGCATCTCACAAATTTGACTATGTTGTTATAATTTCTCATTCACTGTTTAATTTTGCTTGAACAAAATTTAAAGTAGACTTTAATTTATAAAAACAATGTGTATTGTGTAATTCACCCAAGTCTAAAATATTGTACTCTGTTGATTTGAGATTAAATAAATAGTTTGGCCATGATGAGTAACACTAAAATTCACTTTACCTTCAAAAAATTTCAAATATATATATTCAGAATTGTATCATGAAATTTTTTCCTTGTAAATTGTTTACGGTATACTACTGAATTGTTACACAAAGATCATTTATAATTTAGTATAATGCTATATTTTTCGATTCTATTACATATTTTGCTTCCATATTCTTCCTCGTAAAAAATCTGGGCAACCTTCATCATGCAATCATTTTCGTGATTTTCTCATATATACACTTGCTCTTGTTGTAAAAGTTTGAAAAAAATAAGTATGTTGATACCAGTTGCGATAAGTATGTTGATACCAGTTGCGATATATTATGGAACAAATTTCAAAGGAAGGGAAATGAGGGTTTCAAGCATGACTCCTAACCCCTGTCCCCACTAGACATGTTCTGTGGGGTTTCTATGACAACTGTCCGCATACAATTTTTCATCGGTTTCCAAGTAAAAAGAGAACAAACATAAAATGCGACAATAGAGAACGAAATGATGGTTAAGGACCAGTTTAAATCACCTTTATGCACTCCACCCTTAATGTTACCCTCTATTAAAATTTTCATTTAACGGGGAGATGTTCTATGGCGGAAGTTGTCCTTGAACCATTTTGTGAATAGTAAATGATGGTTGAATCTGAAAGTAGAAAAATGTTGTGTTACCTTAGAAATATTTTGCAAAATTATTTTGCTTCATTGTTAATTTTTTTAGATAAATAATCTTTCATTAACACAATTATAATGGTGACATGTTTAATTTTTTATATTAATTTTATATACTTAGTTTAGCTGAATAATAATATTAATTTAGCTTGATTATATTTCATGCTTCTAACATGCAATCCTTTTTTTTTGCTCCTTCCTCCCCACCCCATATCCTCGCATTAAATTATGCTTTTGCATTGATTTGCATGTGCTTTTTTGCCTCAATCCCATCCCATAAATTGCCCTGACCCTCCACTCATTTTGGTGCCATTTTTACCCAATTACAATTAACTGTAACCCGCTCAAAAATATGTGTAACTTTCATCCCAATTTGACCTAAAAACTCAAACCCGAATCCATCACCCTAAATTATTATCGTGTACCTCCCTCACTCTTCTTATGTTGACCTTCACCAAAAAATATGACCTTCAAACTCGAAGGGGGAAAGAGGAGACCTAGGACCCAGTGGACCCCCTGGGGAATCACCACAAACAGGCTCTGTAACAGGAACTACTGGCGATTTGGATGGCTTTATCGTAAGAAAAATTAAAACACAGACATTTTCTCAAAATTTGAAAAATTGTTTGAAAATTTTCTGAAAGTTCAAAAAATGCAAACCATAATTTTTGTACAATTAACAGCGATTGAAGCCTGCTTTACCTAATCTTCATGTCATTAATTGATAATAGAATACTGGAAATTGTTTGCCGCAATTGCAATCTGCTCAAATGCGAATAATAGGTCAAAATGCTTTCAGAAAATCTTCATATAATTTCTCAACACGGACATATACATCAAACATCCCTTAAATAACCCTACAAACATTACCACAGGTAAAACAACAAGTTGTTGTTTGTTTGTTTTGTTTTTGTTTGTTTGCTTTGTTCTGTTTATGTTCTGTGCTGTTTTGCTCTTTTTTGTTTTATTGCTTCATTTGTTTTATTTTGTTCAATCATATCATCTAGCTCAGCGCTTCTCAACCGGTGGGCCCCGAAGCAAAGACCAAAATGTTACAGTGCAAAAAGCAAATACTTTTATCCATGCTTGTTGAGTATAATTAAGTAGCATTTTAACAGTAAATTGAATGTGTTGTTAATATTTTATTTATTTCTCACAACTATATTTTCATTTAATATATCACAATATCTTATAGTGGGCCACCCAAAAAAATGTCAGTAAAAGTGGGCTGCAAGATGAAAAAGGTTGAGAAGCACTGATCTAGCTTAAAGTATTAATGATGATAAAATGCCATGAAAAAGAAAAATGGTACAAATAGGTTAGATTTAGGGTTTTGTATTAATTTATCCTGTGATGAATTCAAAAGGCAAGGTGAATTTTCAAAACACCAATTTAAAAAATAAAAAAATTAGGTTTTTATAGGGATTAAAAACGTTTATTTGAAAATTTGTGGTTGAAAAAAATAAATACCTTATTTCAATGTAGTGCTTAAGATATACTTGAATTACCAGTGCTTTTATTTTTCTCACTCAAAAAGAAAATCTTCCACTTTTAATCATATAAATGGCCCCTAATTGACATTAAGATTGGTAAACCAATTAGAAATACACAAAAACTATCTATTATCTAAGGAAATAGAAATGTATGTTTTCACTGTTAACAACTTTTGCCAGGGTGCGCCTGGTTTGCCTGGTCCACCTGGTAAGCCAGAGAAAGAAACAACTGGTACAGATTATGACTATGAAATCGTAAGTATGAACAAGATATACTGTAGCAATGATGTAATTATCAGAGATGGGACCGAGTCACGAAAGTCGAGTCCGAGTCATGGGCCTAGAGACTCGACTCAAGTCAAATCTTTTCAATCTCATGATCGAGTCGAGTCCGAGTCACTGACTTCTTCGAGTCAAGTCGAGTTCGAGTCACAAAAATGTTCGAGTCTATTTCAAGTCATGAAGTATTTCACCAATGATTAAAAGAAATCAGTAAAACGTGTCCAACTGAACTTAAATTGAATATTTTTGCAATTCACTTACGATTCTTACAAAATCAAAGCAAACCAACAGCGTGTTTCAACTTGCTCAAGAGTCAAGATATGTGTGAACCTCAAATATATTGTTGTGTAAAAAACTATCAAAGACCGATCGGGAAAATGTAATCAAATTGATCTCTTTAATGTGAGACTCGAGTCTCTATTTACTCGAGTCATTTTGCTTTAAGACTTGAGTCAAGTCAAGTCTTTAAGTGCAGAGACTCAAGTCGAGTCTCTCACGGGTCAAGACTCAGTCAGGTCACATGAAAAAATGCGACTCGAGTCTGACTTGAGTGAAGTCATTGGCTCGAGTCATTACAACTCTGACAATTATTGCATATTTTCCCTCGTATCACTGGAAAGCTGTAACGGATATATGGATGTCCACACGATGTTGCAATGGAGCTTATAAGCATGCTGGACTTCTAATGTAGGAAAGCTACGATCAGTGCTGGATTGAGGCATGGGCTTTAGGGGTTGCAACTCAGCAGTATCCGTCATTGGGAGGGCTTCAAGGAGTAAAAAGTTATTCGGCGATCTTCTACTTTAACTTATTTTATTGTTATTACACAAATTTACAATATAAAATGGATGTATTTTAACATTTTGGGGCGGTCATGAACTTGGGTGTCCGAAATATGTTTACAAAAAAATATGACCCGTTGACAGTTTTTGTCAGAAGTTTAGGAGATGTTTCGAGGGTTTGGTTTGGTCAGGATATAAAATCAATGAATATGTGTATTTGTAAAAAAATTATATATTTTTTATTCGTTTCTCAAACTTAAGTTCAAGATAACCAAAAATATATAAATTTGTTCATTTTATATGTTGAATTTGCGGCAAAATAATGAAATAGATTAAACTTTTCTGTTCAAAATTTGTGCGATTAAATACACTGAAGCAGTGGTAGCCAACAAGTCTATCGCTGAAGGTTTACTGGTCGATGTATTAATAATATCACACATATATACCATAATTCTCTGTGACGTTACGAATAGCAATTTGTTTGAGTAGAAAACAAAAGGTTGAGGTTCAAGTGGCGTTAAAAAAATGTTCAGTTGAACAGCTTCCAACTTCTTTTGTTGTATTCAAAATACAGTCAATTATGAGTTCTTCGACATCTTCTTCTCGGTTAGTGGGGACCTTTTAATGGAAGTTGATTGCAATCAGAGATCAGTTGGCCACCTCTGCGCTAAAGTAAAAGATCAGCAGTTATTTTATTTGTGAATGCTGAATTACTGTAAAAGATTGGATTCCAAATTTCTATGCATTTATATGATTATTTTAC
This sequence comes from Boltenia villosa, assembly GCA_031471845.1. Lineage (NCBI taxonomy): Eukaryota > Metazoa > Chordata > Ascidiacea > Stolidobranchia > Pyuridae > Boltenia > Boltenia villosa. Next base: position 9,744 of record JAUELA010133305.1, on the reverse strand, counting down.
TCATATATCATATATGATTAAAGATTGATTTTTGTCACAAAAAAAGGGTTGTTTGATGTATGTCCATTTTATTTTATTTTTCTATTTTATAGTTAAATACTTAGGTCTAACTTTTTTATGCTTAGTCCATTATTATGAATTTTTAATATTTAATTTTTTGTTGGTAAAATAATTTTAATTAGATGATGGTATATTTCAACATTTTGAACAATCAATAAATGTTTTCTAATATTGTAGGGACAACCCGGAGAAGATGGAATAGATGTAAGTAGACTATCATTATTAAATATAGTGATTAATTTAATCCCGTAGAGGGAGTAAATTACAATAATACTGTAATCAAATTTGTCACCATATCATGTGGAATTCTTAAGAGCAGGGGTTCCCAGTGACCAATAGAGTTCATGAAAACCTTGGTGTAATATCCAATTTGGAATAATGCATTCATATAAAAGGCCTACACTTCCTGCACACTTCTCACCTTATAAACCATTCAGTTGGTTTTAGTGACATGCAGTATTTTTCTATACTGGCCGCTGTTTGCTGAATTTTGTATTTTAAAATGACAACAAAATAAAAATTCTATCTTTCTAATACAGCAATAAGTTTCCAACTTCATTCATCCATACCAAAAATATTCATTGTAAGAAACATTGGTAGCTATTGAAAATGGGTATGTAAAAGCTGTAGTAGCCTATAGGTGAAACATCAAATTATTCTTTACAAAATTGGAAAATATCTTATGCCCAAAAACACCATCTCTAAATTCAAAAGATATTTTTAGTCTTTTCTCTTGGGGCTTATTTTCCTAAAGAAAATCAATGTGCTATTGAGAGCCATTATTTAACTAAATAACAGAGATTTTTCTGAATGAACCCTGGAATAGTAAAAGGGATATTGGTGGCTTACCCATTGGGATGATTGGCCTGTTATTAGCTATTGAACCAACCATTACATTGCTATTTACCCATATTTATGGAATAATTAGATTAATCTCTATAAGAACATAATTTAAAATAAACATTACCTGAAACACTGGTTATTATCTTTTTTCTTCTTCACAGGGACCCCCAGGAGACAAAGGTGATCGAGGTTATAGGGGACCAGAAGGACCACGGGTATGTTGACAATAAATTGTGTTAAGTTTAAGTAAGACTGTATTCTGATCAGTGTAAAATTGTTTAAATATAACATACTTGGAGAAAAATAATATTTGAAAGTTGTAAAAACTGGACCTGCTGCAGCTGTATTTGATTGCTATTAAGTAAAATCATTCCATCTGCAGTATTTGTCACAAGTAGAGTAGAAAGATGTGGCATAAAACAACCTTCCAGTAACATTAGGTCAAGTTGAACCACACTTGCCCCGTCAAGAATTCCAGTCTCCTCAGTCAAGCCAGGATTCGAACCCAGATTCTCTCCTCTTCAATGAATCAACATCCACTTTTACCATTCTGCCACTGGGCAGCTGGCTGTACAAAGTACAAAGTATGATATGAATTTTCGACCATTCTAGTAAAAAATTTCTCCTTATTTTATGACAGGGTGAAACTGGAATGAAAGGACCGAAAGGAGAAAAGGGAGAATATGGGCCACCTGGTCCTCAGAGCACTAAAATTGGAAAACCCGGAATTCCAGGAATCAATGGATTTGATGTAAGTTTTAATTCTCCTCCTCATTTATTTTAACTCGCATTTCAAATTGAAGCGAGAGACGTGCAATCTTTCATTTTATGTCGGTAAATTATTATCTCCGTTGCTCCATACAAAAATTATCTCATCGCCACATAAAATGAATTTGAATCTCCTAATCATCTGAATCAACTGAATCTAGTTGACCTATCAACTGAAGGTTGGAAGCCGTGGCTTAATAAAATCATGAGAGAACATGCTGGATCCCAAGAGAATGGTTTCAGAATCAGAGATTTTATTTATTATCATGAACAAAAACAAAGGCAACAAATATGGCAGACAAATGATTGTGTACAATAATATAGTAGAATTCGGTTAAAACATCCAACTGCTTATTACATACAAATTGTGTAGGACGGAATTTTCCTATTCATTCCCCATTATAAAAATCCGGGTTAATAAATGATCCAGCCACCGCTTAATACCTCCACTTTCGATTCCCCATGCAGGCAAATTGTACGTCACTGTGTACAAACAATAGCCGAACAATCAAACAGACTGTATGTAAAAAAAACTTTTTTGGTCAACAACATATTTAGGGTTGAAGATTCTACAATTTAGGCTTTAAGATTTAGACTTGGACTAAATTTAGTTAATACAACCACCGCTTATTACATCCTAAATCGCCTGGTCCAGAGTGGATGTATTAACCGAATTCACACAATTAAGATTCCATGTAAATTAAAGACATTTTTAGATGATTTTTAGAAGTAAGCAAATATTTGTTTACTTTCTATTTGGCTAACATTAACTCTAGCAAAGTAATTACTTTTGAAATGGTTTCTTCAATTTTAATTAAAAAAACTCTTCATTTCAGGGAGAAATTGGCGAACGCGGAATACCAGGGCTACCTGGACGTGCTGGACCAGGTGGTGACAAGGGGGAGGCAGGATTAAGTGGACCACCAGGGCCACCTGGTACTTCCGTAAGTATTAGTTATTTGTCGAGACATGTGATGTTTTTTTCTAGAGATTATTTTTAAGTAACCGTGGTATTACACACTCATAATCCTATAATTTAGCTGCATCAATGTAACACAGTCTTAATAAGATATTTCTCTCATTTTTTCAAATTTTTTCTCTCCTTTTTCAACATGCTATATTGAAGTACCACTTACCAATCCTCATCATGTCAGAGTGGGAGGTCACTTATTTCATTAAATATTGATCTGTTAGTTGTAATATATTTAAATATTAGTGACAAAAAGTCAATTTGAGGTGGTAAGTTTTCTTTCAAATGCCCAAATAAACATGAGCATGAAAGTGTTTTGACACATTATAAATTTTATCACACTTTTTTCACAAATCACTTGAGTTTTCACTGCATTACCCTGCTATATTGAGAATTGTAGCAATAACACAGAGTTCCACAGTTCTTAGAATAAATTCAACCTTGTATGCTTGTAGGGACTTAATGGAAGATCTGGGCCGCCAGGACCAACTGGGCCTCTTGGTCAACCTGGAACAAAAGGATACCGTGGTTTTGATGGAGTTAACGGAATTAATGGAAAACCTGGCGAGTCTGGTCCAGCTGGTGAGCCAGGGGAACAAGGGCTACCGGGTCTTCCAGGGATTGGACTACCAGGAAGAGGTGGACAGGATGGACTGCCAGGGAGACCGGGTGGGATATTGGCCTGAGATTATTAACAATTCACAAATGTAAGAATTTTGAAATGAAAAGTCCTATAAAATGCAATCTTTTTAGGACCCGCTGGAGAAGCAGGCTTGTCTGGGGGACCCGGGCGACCAGGAGACCGTGGAGAACCTGGACTCACTGTTCGAGGACCACCTGGCGATGGTGGAATACCTGGACGCCCTGGTATCACTGGGGAGCCTGGTCCACCTGGCCAAACTGGTATCAAAGGAAAAGATTACACAGTGACCGAGGCAGAGATGCTAGAGATGGTAACTCCAGGGGAACCCGGAATACCTGGACCCCCTGGGCTTCCTGGCAGTCCTGGGTTACCTGGATTAGCAGGACGGCCTGGAGGTAGTGGAACGAAGGGCGAGGCCTGTGGTTTATGCCCTCAAGGTCAAAAAGGAAACCCAGGAATAACTGGATTCATGGGTCCACCTGGGGTAGCGGGACAAGATGGCAATGAAGGAAGGCCTGGATCACTGGGTGAAAAAGGACAACCTGGACTATCTGGTCTTCCTGGGCGACCGGTAAGATTTTTCATTCCTAAAAGTTTCGAAATATTTGTGAAAACTCGCTGTGTTTACTTGAACGTAAGAATTCGCTCACGATTTCAGGGTGAGCGTGATATGTAGCGGCAGCCACTGGACATAGGCCTAAAAACTGTTTTAGAAGGAGATATTTAAAAGACATTTTCACATTTAAAATTTGTAGCAAGCATTGCATATTGTTTTAATTATTATAATTTAGGTCCTCTCCAACTTTTCAGCTTTACCAAATATGCAACTGCTTTTTATATGTTTTGAAATGAATGCTCTATTTTTCCACTACAGGGAGCTAGAGGAGCAGAGGGTCCAGAAGGAAGAGGAGGACCAAAGGGTGAAGTTGGCACGAGCACAGTTATAGATATCAAGGGAGACAAAGGTACAATCTTGTATATTTGATTAACTTAAAAAACTTAATACATCGGCCCTGTCTTTTATTGACATGCAGATCGTCTTTTATTGACATGCAGATCTAAAAAAAAAACGGAAAGACCAGTAAAATTGTTGATGTCATAATGGTGATGATGTCATCTTAGTGATGATGTCATGTCATGTGATGTTTGATAGTGCTTTTGATCTTTTTAACCCTCTCAAATGGCCATAACTCATAAAAAAGACCCTTAGTTTTGGATAATTAAACTTTTTATATGCAAAATTTTCATTTTGTCTTAAATTTTGAAGCGAAATTTTCCTTCTTCGACATGAAATATTTTATCTGATTAATTTAGTATTTGGAATTTTTATAATTAGGAATTTTTCGGTCAAAATTCAAACTAGAATATATTTTACTCACAGGCAACCCTGGTCTCTCTGGATCTCCTGGTGTACCCGGGAAAAATGGAAATCCTGGACGGTAAGATTAAATTGTTTACGTCATGTTGTGTAGTTTTGTTCACATATTTCCATCATTTTTTGTGACGCCTCTGTAGATAAAGTTAATTGAGAAAAAATAGACAGATAGATAGATTGAATTTTTATTTTTCGTCATTTTAAAATACAAAATTTTGAAAACAGCGGTCAGTATAGAGAAATATGGCATGATACTAAAACCAACAGAATTCCCAGCAATTTTTATGACACCTTTGTAGATAAAGTTAATTAAGAAAAAATAGAAAAGTAGATATAATTTTTATTTTTCGTCATTTTAAAATACAAAATTCTGAAAACAGCGATCAGTATAGAAAAATATGGCATGACACTAAAACCAACTGAATGGTTTATAGCATTGCAAGATGCAATGTAGTGACAACCATGATTGTGAATTTATTTTCCCTCCTATTATCAGGGATGGTTTCGATGGACGTCCTGGTGAAAAAGGAATCAGGGGTGAGATCGGACCACCAGGAAGAATTGGTTTTGTTGGCGAACCAGGAGGAAGAGGTCCCCCCGGTATCCCAGGTCGTGCTGGGCTCAGTCTGGCAGGAGAGCCGGGACCTTTCGGTGAAAAGGGAGAGGAAGGAATGCATGGACTCCCAGGATTAACTGGTTTTCCAGGTGGGTGTGGTATATACTGGCTTTTTAGTGGTTACGATGCTCCCTTTTCAGGGTTATCCTGTACTTTAATGGTCTAAATCATACACGCTCTACCTCTCTCTCACTACCATCATGTTTTCACTCGCGCTTTCACTACCGACCCAATCACAGAGCAGAATAGAGGAATTTTGGGAGGCCTGTCATTTTGACAGGCTTGGTCAGTCGAAGCCTGTCAAAACTGTTGTTTAGACTGTCAATTTATTTGCCTTAAAAACACTTCATAAATGCGAAGGAGTGTAATTGCGAAATGTGGCGCAGAGAGAGAATGTTATTTTACTTTAAAATGCCGCTTGTTACAAAAGGTAAATTGAGGACGTTCATCGTTCGAAAAACGAACTTTTACAATCGAGTTATTTTGTGTCCTGTTTAATTTCACATTAAAAACACTAATATTCCTGCCATTTTATAGCCGGTCATTTTGACCGCCTTCAAATTGCCAGCCATTTGACCAATTAAAGTGGATATATTTCTGCAATACATGGGATTTTGACCATTAAAGTACAGGGTAAACCTTTCCTAATCAGGGATAGTAATGCTGCTGTGTGCTTTTGTATTTTTAATCAGTTTTTAAATAAATATCTGCATTAAAGTATTGTCAATAACTGCAGGATGACATTGCTTTTATATGTCTGTTACTTTTTGGGGTCAAATGTTAAATGTTTTGAATCCTGTTGTAGGGTGTATGGTAGCGAACAAATGTGGAAATGTGCTGTTCCATTTTAGCTCTATATCTTTATAAGACGTCAGACAGCATGTGAGAAAACATGTCTATAGTGGTATTGGTAACTTTCTGTCATAGAAAAGAATTAGCATGTTCATCAGCCCTAATGAATGTTTCTGTGGTCTTGGAAGAAAATGAATTGGATGGTCTTGTCAGTGATAACGAATTGAATAGAAGCCATGCATTTAAGAATACTTTAACTACCGGTATTTTCCGTGTATAATATGCACTATTTTCTGTCAAAATCTTAGTCATTTTGGGGGTTTGTATTATGCATGAGTATAAGGAATTTTAAATTTTACCTTTGGTGACAAATCAAGGGTGCATATTATACATGAAAAATTACAGTAATTCAATTTCTAATATATATTTTTATGCTTTCAGGTGAAAAAGGTGAACCAGCCTCAGCTCGCATTATGACAGGGGAAGCAGGTGAACCTGGAGATACTGGACCAACTGGACTTCCAGGAAGAAATGGACCAAGAGGAGATAGAGGTCTGTATTTTCTCTTCGTTTGATAAATGAAGACAGTAGAGTCCAGTGCTAGGATAGCATGCAGGCTGTGTCTTCGATCCCCACAGTTAAAACTATTTCATAACTGACAACTTTTTACCAGTATTTTATATGGTTTTTGCCCCTTTTCGTTCTTATTAGGCTGTATTTAGCTTTGAAATATTTCAATATAAAATTGAAACACAAATCCGATATTTTTATTATCGAAACTCTTTGATTTCCAACGCTTCTTTCAATATATTTTCTTAATTAATAATTTATTTTGACATTTTATAAGTAGTATATTTTCACATGCCATGCTTGACGTGACTTGGCATGGTGAAACACTAGGTGGAAAACGAGACAAAGGTTTTGACAATAGGGTCGATCTATAGGTTGAAACAATTTCCTATTAAATCTATCTTGCCATGTCTAGGATGCAAACTGCATGTTTTTGTCCTCAAGCTTGTTGGTCAATTCTTTATAGCAGTGCTTCTCAACCTTTTTCAACTCGCAGCCCACTTTTACTGACATTTTTTTGGAGGCCCACTATATTGTGGCAAAATGACAATTAAAAAAATTAAAATATATTTGTGAGAAAGAAATAAAATATTAACAACACATTCAATTTACTGTTAAAACACTACTCAATAGTACTCAACACGCGTTGATAAAAGTATTTGCTTTTTGTAGTGTAACATTTTGGCCTGCTTCGCGGCCCACCTGAAATAGCTTTGGGGCCCACCGGTTGAGAATCGCTGCTTAACATGGAAATATCCAGGTCTTACTAGATAATTGACTTAAAAACCTACTTTGGAAAGGGCCTAATATAGACATCTTCAACCATTTGGAATGTATAAACCTAAATTTTGAACGATTTTAGCATCTCCTATGCTTCAAAGCAACTAATATTGGAAGAACTTTAGCCTGCATTCTTAATTAGCAGGATTATAATCTTTTCAATACTTTAGGACCCCACAAACATTTTTTTGAAATATTTTTTGAACAATTAAAAAACTAATTATAAATATTTCAGGTGCCAATGGATTCGAAGGAAGGGCTGGCTTACCTGGAGAAAAGGGTTTAAGGGGACCAGGAGGGCTACCGGGTGCGAGTACTCAGGGACCCACTGGAGCTAAAGGTGCGCCTGGAATGCCTGGTGAAGCTGGATTACAAGGACGAAATGGATTAAATGGAATGTCTGGACTTCCTGGGTTGCCGGGTATGAAAGGAGAAACTGTAAGTAATAGTAGCATAAGCATGGAGGAAAAACGTGATCAGAAAATATAACAATATGCTGTGAAGCATAATGAATCAAGGGGAAAAAATAGCTTTATTTTCAACCTAGTAGTGATTAGGCAGCAACATACAACATACTTAAAATCTTTGAGTCAACTATCAACCAGTCTTTTTCTGTATATAGAGTTTTACACACTGTGTTTAAGCCCCATAGCCTATTTATATTGTTAAAATTTATTTATATTTTTATATCTTGTGATAGTTTTTAATTTTTGTTATTAACATGGACCTAATGGTGGTCTAAAATAAATTAATAATAATATTAATAAACATAGACATAGACCATCATATTCCGAAGGAGCACTCTAATCACTAAGCTACCACAACAGAGCCTTTTGCATGGATAACGATGTATAAAAGAGCTTTAATGATTTAATAGTGGAGAACAGTTAGGTCTCGACATGTCAGCCTTATAAATCTACCTATACAAAAGCCATGTGTTCATCGATATATGAGCACAGACATTCACGCACCGACAATGGAGCGCAAGTTTAAAAGAGTGCCCAGAGGAAAAAGATAAATATGACATTATCATTATTATTCCTTATCATATATATTCAATGTTATTTTCCAGGGTGAGCCAGGAATTGGTCTACCGGGTCGCACTGGACTTCGAGGAGATGATGGAGAGCCAGGGTTGCCAGGTCAGCTAGGAGAAAGGGGCCAACCAGGACCATCTGGTATAAGCGGATTACCTGGACGAGTCGGAGAAACTGGACGGCCAGGTCGGTAAATTCACTCACACAAAAATGCACACTAGGTGACTCACTACATTGTGGAGCATTCATGTAATTTATTTCCAAAAATGTATTCTCGAAACAGTTAAATAATTTTCTGGCTCATCGCGGTTGAACAATTCCAATTTCCGATTCAACCAAATTTTTTAAAAATCCCAAAGATAAAGATGTGATACATTCAGTAATAAGAAGTTTGTCAAGTTCTGATTGCTTGCAAAAAAAAACGGAAAAAACAAGGTCACATGAACACTGTACAGTGTACAGACCAATATTCAAATATTGTTTGAAAAATACGAGACAGTAAAATGAATTTGAAAATTTGCCGACAATGATTCCTCCCAACCAATTTTTGACTCTGCAGATCCTAATATAACTTAAGCGTATAGGTCAAAGGTCGCAAGAAAATTTTTTTGATGTTGCTGGGTGAAAAGTGACAAAGTTTGCTAAATAAAACTTGACTTGATTGAGTTTTGTGTTCGTAATAATTTGAGGATGAATTTATTTAATTTATTTGACAGTTACTGTTGTAGCGAACTGTACCTTTGATTAAGAACAACGTTCCTTTGTGACAGATTATATTAAATTATTTAAGACAAAATTGATACCAACAATAAAGTTCAAATATTCAAGTTGAAAGTTTCCGTAGGGGAGAAAAGGCGTGATCAGTCAGAGATCTTGGGTTGAGAAGTCGGTGTGTGAGGTGTCCCGAGTGAAGAAGGTGTAGTCGAGGGTGGAGCCTGAGGTCGAGGTTGAAATTGGTTTAGTTCAGCAGGTCCAGTTTTGTCCGTCCGTCCATTAGTCGGTTCCTTTGTCCCGTATAGCTTTGTTCTATCGCTCTCCGTCTTCAGGACTCCCGTTCATCGATACTACTTCATTATTTTCTGTCATCTTCTTGGGTCCAGACTCATATTGTTGAAGTAATCAGTTCACACCTCAGAACTCTTGGATTGCTAACGGGAAATTAGATGAAACAATTATGAACAAATGTAAACAAAAATAGAGATATGACTGTTTCGGCTTCTACAGTTACTAGAGATAAGACATATTTATTCATTTTATTTCATTTATTTATTCATTTTATCGTAGGACCAA
>JAUELA010133195.1:0-15158 GCA_031471845.1 Boltenia villosa | reverse complement strand
GGGATATCCGGAACTATTACTATTGCTTCGTGTAGGAGAGAAATTATTGCCTTGTTCCTTTTGAATCTTTACCGGCTATTCATGGATATCTCTCTTATATCAGCACGGTACCCTTGAGCAAGGTAACATGTGACAGTTGACCTGACGAATTTCCACGCAATACATGGCTTACATGACTTTAGTAATTGATGGCCTCACCCATTCCACTCTGTCAAACAAATATAGTGACAAATCAGGAATGTTTTAACATGAAATGTTCGTATGCAGGCCATCCCTTATTCCATTATACTGTCATTCAACGGAAAAATACGTTCCTCATTTTAGGAAATAATTTTGAATTTAATTTTTATTTTTCAGGTCTTGAAGCTTCGACAACTGGGAAGCAACAAGTTTAATTTGTTTGTAATTTGATTAAGTGGATTTAAATCTATAAATAACAATAAAATATATAAATAATCATCTGAGTGTCATTTTGTATGATGAAGATCATAGAGAGGAGTAAATGGAATTACAGTTTAGCGTTTACGAGCCTCTAACGAACGATTCGAAGTGAAATACCTCTTGAGGTGAAAGAACAGAAATCTGAGCAGAAAATGTCGAACTAAAGTAAATAAAGAAACAAATGATGTTAAAAGTAAATATGAATGAAAAAAGAGACTCTTTCGAATGTATGAATAGATTTCATCCTAAATGATAATTTTCTGCAAAATTGAATTGAAATGGAAAACTAGAATTAGTGAAATGTTGAAGTTAAGACGTATGTGTCGACGGGAATCTAACAACAGTAAAACAGGAGCGGCAAAAGTGGATTGCTCATGTTAAAACTTGTATTGACCATTTAGAGATCTTAACAAGTAATCATGATGTCAAGGGAAAAAGGAGGCATCGTTGAACTTAATTTTTGCTATCCTATCACTCAATCTTTGAGAATTCTTCATGTTGCACTTTATCTAAATCACTGAAAAAAGATTTGCATGGCCAGTGGATAAAGTTTTCGTAAATAATCATAAATCCTTTTCCCTCTATATTGTCTTGCGTCAGATATGGCCTTGAAGAAATTGATATTTTAATGTCTTATTCTAACTTCAGTAATTATTGTGTCACAATATCTTGCCAGATATGTAATAGTAGGGGAGATTGGCACCATTATTGGGCTATGCTTAGGGCAACAGCTGGCAGTGATCTGGCATGCTGCTTCGATGCAGAACTATATCATTCACCGCCGCATCAGCTGATACAAAGCATATTTACACTTTCACCCGATAGCGCCATAACTATCACGTGATAACAGTACAAATATTGGCAGGGACTTGAACATTAACTCTTTTACTTCAACCTTCTCATTATCAATGCATTCTCTTGTTCTTCATGTAAAGCGAATAATAAGGGTTAAGACCCGTAAAACATATTTAAAAATCCTTTGTACCTGCAACTGCTGCTACGGACCTTTAGTTAGTGGATTGAATTTGAAAACTTTGTAAGGTCAGATAAATCAGTCGTTTTTGGGACAATTATCAGCGGTGACAGCGGTGCTGACTGTGGTCTTGTTAGTTATAAATATTGTTTCGTAAGATTGCGTTAAATCCTAAGGTTCGATTCTATTGATGAAATATTGATCACAAATGACTCGTTCAATTCAAACCGTTGTAATTGTTCAATGACATCGCGAAATTGCAGTGTACGGAAAAGTGACAATCATGAATTTATCGAGGGAGGAAAAGTGACCATTAAAATATTCAGAATTGACGTATGATTTAGGTTAGGGTTGTGGTTGGGATCATATTCATGATTAGGTAGGCTCTACCAATGATTTTCTGACGTGCAACTTTCCGAAATCCGGAATTTACTGCAGCATGATTTTTAGTAGAGTTAAGATCCTAATCATATTATAGGTGTTTTATAGATTTGGTTATATTATAATTATATATATTTTGTTTAGTGAGACATAAGGTCGTTCGCTCCTTGTACCCAGGTTACTTGTTTTCATAAATATCAGATATTAATCCGAAGAGTTCCTCCTGACTACCAAGCATGAGTATACGAGATGGTACGTGTTCTCATATCTGCTCTAAGCATGCCTCTCGTTGACGAAGAATCCCACCAGTTGCTGCGGGAATTACCAACTAAGGTTAGTCTTCAGAACGATTTCTCAGTTGTGAGTATATCAAGCCGTGCATGTTAGTGAGCCTGTTCATATATGCGCTGTGAAAAAGATGAATGCTTTCAAATAACCCAATGATGTTTTCTCTCTCTCAATTTGCCAACTAATATAGTTAAATGCGTTGCAATTATTATTTATTCTCATTTTGCTCAACGATCAAACAAGCTAATAAAATTTATGTAGCAAGACCGTCCTATTTTATAGATGTTTAGATATGGCAGATCTGGTCTAAATGGAATCAACCTATCGAGATTTGAAGTATTTTTCGAGCTTGTTATAATGGAAATTACGCAACTTAGATAGAAATTGTTTTCCAACTACAGGGAGTGAGGGAGCATCTACACTTGCATTGATGACCTCAGGAATTCTTTTTATTGTTCGCAACCGTTTATTGTTACGCCATAAACCATGAATCAAATAAAGGTGTGTCAACTCTGATTGGTCGATGTAGATATTCAAACTTTATTTGACGTACGTATGGAGTGATATTGCTACGATACGCTATGATGCGTACGTGACTAATAAATCCCAGACATTTTTGATATATTGATATTTCCAGTCAACTTTGCAGCATTGATTTATGTAATCCAGGAGGAAAGTCACGAAAAAGAACTCTCTAACCTCATAACCCTAGCATAAACATTAATCCCTTTACTATCCCTAACGCACTAATCCTAACATCTATTAAACTTGTGCCATTTTTCTGGAAATGGTTTATCATCCGAGCGCAAATAAGTGGACAATCCAACACTTGCTGAATTCTGTATGGTTTCCAACCAATGTGTGTAACAAAGATGTTTTAAAGATGTCGTATAGTGTGTGAGTGACGTCGTAAAGTAGGTTGTTTCTAAGTCAGTACATACATAACTATTATGTAGCTTTCACTATACTTGGATAAGCCAATGTGAGGCCACAGAGAATCAAATATCAATGTGAGAATCAATGTGAGGCCAAATATCATGTTGAGGGAACCTCTAGACGAAAATTCTTCATGAAATTGATCAAAGAAACATTTAACAATATTTGAACTAAATAAGAATAATTCATTACTTGTCAAGTAAATCCAGTTCATTGAAGTTCAAATAATAACAGAAACATTTTTCCCTTTTCAACTTTTTTCCCAAGAGAGCAACAAGGTAAAACTAGTTTTCAGAAAATATTTTGCAATATATAGCTTATTTTCCATGATGTTTATCTTTTGACGTCATATATAGCATTAGGGCATCGCTTTATGTGTCACTTATATTTTTCTATATCCACTATTACACCATCACATTTTGGCAACGGTCCTGTTTGGTTTTGGTTCCTGTTTCTGTCCCGGCCCAGTATAGTGACACAGATTATTATCTTTTACACAGTAGACATCAATACCTTCAATATTGATTCATTGTATTCTTTCAATGTCCAGATTTCAATCACGAATGGTCAGAACTTCAACATCACATCAACAACTAAGAATGCGAGAACAGGAATTTGCTGAGATGGAACAAGGCTTCGACAAGCAAGATATCACGGGGAATTGGTAAAAACTTAATATTAAGGTCACAAAAATATTGAATCAAAGCTAAATTCTCAACTTCTCTCTTGCTATCGCAGTTATGGAGAGTACTTGCAGCAAATCCTTGAGTTTCATGTCGTACATGTTAATGAATGTATTTATTTAGTGTTCTGTTCTCATCTTATATTTTCCTTTCAGGTTTAGAGCACAAAAATGAGAGCTTTGAATCGACAAACGTTCATCCACAACCGAACCTCAGCAAAAAAATCAACAAAAAGTAACTCCGTTGAGATGCAACGCAACAGATATGACAACATGAGGTAAATATTAACTGATAATTAACAACAGTAACAGATGAAGTTACATGGTGGGAGTTGGCAAATAAAGAATAGTAAGAGTTTACGGGGTTAGGCAGGACTTTGAGAGGGATATTCTTTCGAGCACGTTCTATTTAGTATTTAAGACGTTATATAAGAGTATGCATCACAGTCAATACAGCATTGTTAACATATACTCTTGGGTAAGGTATACATGCATCTGAGAGGGATATTAACTGAGGTTACAGAGTTTCCTTCGGGCGCGTCCCCTTTTGTATTTTTGACGTAGTATCAGAGTATGCGTCACAATTAATACAACATTGTTAACATAAACTCTTTGTAAGCCTAATTCTAAAGGCTATTCGATTCCCAAAGGATTTTTTTGTTCCTAAAAAATATATATTTTTTGAACAACTATTCTCACATCCTCTTTCAGGACATATACACAATAGACAAGAAACATCAGATTGTTTTATAGAATTCACCAGATTATTCTATAAACCTACAATACAGCGCTAAAACAAAACAGGAAATGTTCATCCGTAGCAGGATCTCTACTAGACCACAGGAAGAAGAAGACATGGCTAGGTCGCCTAGGACGAGAGATGTAACATCTACTAAACAGGTAAATAATAAAAGACGAAGGTAAAGATTTCCAAAGCCGGGTAATTGACCTTGCAAATATTTTTTGAAATATCACCTCTTATATGTAATACAATTTTGTGCAAAGATAGTTTACCCAGTAAAGGAGTTGAAAATTGGTCACGTGTTGATCAAGATCACCACAAGTGTATCATGGTTATGGTAAAAGAGGAAGTGTACAACTAGGAGAGTGTAGGGATAACCTTCAAGACCCAATATTTTTTCTTGTTATTCTGCTCCCTTTTTCAGGACACTTCCTCTCAGACCCGTCTTATAATGTGACTTATAGTTTTCATCCCTTCTTCTAAATTTTCAAAATTATATCTTTTAACTTCTATCTCTTTTAACTTTGAAAAATTAGTTTATGATATTGGTAATATCAATTTCACGCTGAACAGCATAATCACAAATAAGTGTGATGTTCATTGTCACTCAATTTTTGTGTTGGACATTTCACGTCACTGTGATTTTTTTGCAGGATTCTGCAACACCATCTACATTAGTAGATGTTATGTCGTCATACATCGAGAGAACCATCAACATCCACTATTTCACGCAAACTGACGAAGACTTGGCTGCTCTGAAAGTTATCCTCAATATTAACAGAGTATGTGATTGGTGATTAAGACTTAAATATAAAGTAGTTTTGTAATGTAGGTGTTGACAATGTTCTTTATAAGCATTTAACGAACTAGGTTACTTTTCCATTTCTAAAAAAGCTGAGAATGCTTTTACCAAATCTTTAATATTCAATTTACTGTTCCTTACTTGCTTTGTGAAAATTTGCAGCCTTTATAAAATGTAAACTTGTTGAAAGTTTTAAAACCCATATAAATGCGGAAAAAAATGTCACAAAATTTGGATCTTTGATTTCATTAGGAAGAGGTTCAATGACGTGACGAGAATTAATTGCATGGCTATTATGTATAATATTATTGATTTTATAATCTTTATTTCGAACTTTGTGACATTAAAATAATCAACAATTTTTGTTGTTTGTTTTATAATCAAACTATATTAATGTTTATTTTTTCATTTTAAGGTTTATAGCTAGTTTAATATAAATGCAACTAAGTCTAACCATAATATTTTTCTTCTTACAGGTGTAGACCTAAACCTCCTCAAGCCGATACTATCAGATCTGAGAAATATAAACAATATTTTACTTAATTCAGTTGCGCAAACGTTTAATATCGTCTACGCTGATTTGTATGCACGTGTCAAACCTGAGAATACATCATCTCACCTTATATGGTCATATATGATGTGTCTCTCATAATCTCAGTAGGAGTCTATTTTTTCAAGCAAAATTCAGTTCCAACTCGACTAGTATCATTGTATATTTCAGATATCGGCATTATCGAATCTTTAAATATTCGAATCGGATTCGAAGCAGGCTTATCAAAAACGGTACAAATGCTGAAATTTTAGCCACAAGAATTATATTCCACTTTATATTATAAAAGTAAAAAATCAAAAGCTTTCGAACGATTGAAAGTCCCCATATCTAAGTATTTGTATTATTTTTTACAAATCAAATCCAATAAGTATTCCACTTAGCCATGACATCATTCTCACCTATAAGATATGTTTGTGAAGGTCTGTCTATGCGAATTATTAGAACCTCACTAGAAGCATTTGATTTTTTAAGGATTTACGATTGGCACTAAAAACTAATTTGCTTCCAGTTCTGACGTTCAAACTCCTTTTCAGTTCTTCAAGAATTCGCATCTTCAACAAAGTAAGAGATGTTAATCCTTAGCAGGATCTCTATTATACAACAGGATGAAGAAGACATGGCTAGGTCGACTAGTCAGACAACTTCCATTAAACCGGTAAATAATAAACAACAAAAATAAAGATTTCCAGAATCAGATATTAATTTATCTTGAATATATATTTGACATATTATCCCAGATAGTCCATTCTTATGTCAAAGAATTTTTGTGTGAACGTAGTTTATCTAGTAAAAAGCTTGTCAAGAGGTTTTTATCGTAAATGAATATTTTCGGCAAAATATCAATTAAACTAAAGAGCGTATAAAATATGGGTTAGACGTATAAATTGTCTGTCTAGGATGACGATGGGTATCTAACTATAGTAAATCAGGAAAAGTATGTTGCTCAAGTTCAGACTGAATCAACCATTTAAAAAGAGAAGCACGTGATCATGACTTCAATGAAATTGCGGCATCGTACAACTTAATTCCTATCTATGTTCTCTTTGAAATTGATTGTTCTGTATAAGATATTTGCGAAGGTCTGTCTAAGCGAAGTATTAGAGCCTCAATAGAATTTTTTTTTCAAGGATTTACCATTGACAGGAATAATGTATACAAATAATTTGCTTCCAGTTCTAACGTTCAAGTTCCTTTTCAGTGCTTCAAGAACTTCAAGAATTCACAGCTTCTACAAAACAAGAGATGTTCATCCGTAGCAGGATCTCTACTAGATCGAAGAATGACATCCAGTTTAGATGAAGAAGACATGGCTAGGTCGCCTAGAACGAATCACCTAACCTCCAGTAAACAGGTGAATAATAAAGGACAAAGATAAACATTTCCAAAGTCAGATAATTGTCCTTTCATATGGTTTTTGGCATATGACCCCTGAAAGCCCATTCGTAGATAGTCTATTCGTATGTTACATAATTTCGTGTAAAAAGCCTGTTAAGAGGTATTCATCCTAGATGATTATTTTCGGCAAAATATGTCGACGGGAATCTAACGATATTAAAATAAGGAAAAGTATGTTGCTCCTGTTGTTCCGAACTGAATCAACCATATAAAACTATAAGCACGTGATCACGTCATCATGACATTGCGGGCATCGTACAATGTAATTCTTTACTATCTATGTTTGCAATTTATCGTTCTGTACTTTGACTACATTAGCGGGAAAATTCTTTACATAGCTCAACCATTTGGATTAGCTTTTTAGAAAAATAAGCACGTGATCATGACATCAAGGAAAGGTGTCATATCTAGCCATATCACCTAATATTTGGCTATTCCTTATTATCACACCACTTAAGACATCACTTAGACATGACTTATGTTGGACTTTATCTAAGGCACGGTTAGTAAACAAAGTTTTCATAAATTATCCCAAATACAATTTTCGGTCATAATGTCTTGCGTCGGACATGACCTTGTAGAAACTGATACTTTAATGATCTTATTCCAACTTCAGCATTTTGTCGTGAAAGATATGTAGGAATAGGGCAGATGGGTTCCATCATTATGCTATGTTTAGGGCAACATCTGGCAGTAATCCGTCCCTACTCGCTTAGATTTTATTTTCGCCGCATTCTGGTGGTTTAATAAAACGATGAAACACCTATCGACAAGGTAATAAATTGGCGTCGTAAAACTTCCTATTTTATGGATGTTCAAATATGGCAGCTCAAATATAAATGGAATTAAATTATCGAGATTTGAAGGTTTTGCGAACTGACTATTAATATATGTTGAATACTAATAACGCAACTAAGAACACAATCGCTATCACAGCAACTGTAAATTAATTGGGTAAAACTTACCTGTCTCACGATGGTCTTAGCTCAGTCCACGTTCCCTAGTGGGTGGACAATCCAGCGCTTGGAGAAATCTGTATAGTTTCCAAGCAATGTCTGTGACTATATCGGTAAAACATAGGTTCGTGTGTACAGAACATTGAATGTAGGGTGTTCGTAACTTGAGATATGATTATCATTAAACCATTTGGAGAGTTGCCAATGTGATGCCAAACAGATTCAGGGGTGGCCAAGGATCATGATTAGGGAATGTCATGAAGGCAACTTAATATGAACAATTCTTTTTATTCGTTACAATACGTCAATGTTACTATAACTAATTTGACATGTTGAATATATTTTCACGATATATACAGCATGAGGACATTGCTTCATGTGCTTCTATTTTTCTATATTTGCTATTACACCCCATTACAGTTTGACACTTGTCCGGGTCGGTCCTGTTTCAGTTCGGCCCAGCATGGTGACACAAAATATTATCTTTCACTAAGTAGACATTAATACCTTCATATATATTATTCTTGACCCTTTAATGTCCAGATTTCAACCAAGAATGATCAGAACTTCAACATCACATCAACAGCTGAGATTTAAGCGAAGAGGACTTTGCAGAGATGGGACAATGCTTCGACAAATAAGATAGTACATGAAATAGGTAAAAACTTGTCGTAAAAGAAGTGCTTGAAAGCAATATTAGTGCTGTTGTGTTTCACTTTTGATCGCATGGAATAAAATCGTTTTCTCCATATTTCGAGAGACCACGATTACAATATCGCGCGGGATCATATTATCCTCGGCGTTTTCCTCAACTTTACACCTCTGGCTTATCTAATGCAGGAAAATGAAATCTCTAACCTCAACACTAACTTTATGGTAATCGGCTTATCAACCAAGTGCACATGTTAGAATCTGCTGGGTCTCTCGTCAAGTGTTCGTAACTCGGGATAGGTTATTTATATCATAGAGTATATGTGGAAATTTGTTAAAGGAAGAGTGACCTGATGTCTAGCCAACTAAACCTACCCTAATCACCTCAGTCACATATCCAACAACTTGCGCGGGGTGAGTCAAAATAACTAATTGGTCGATACATTTAGAAGTGGCTCTTAGAACCGTAAAACTAGGACCCCCCACTCTTTCCTTGGTACCCGACCTTTTCTGTTCCACTCTCTTCTGTCTACTGGTGAAAAAATCTGGTGATGGTGCTTATTCAATAGGTTCTATCTTCCTTTCTCTAAAAAAAAACGTGTGTGGCTAAAATATCAATATGGGTGATAGTGTGATAAAATACTGGTGGAAGGTAAGACAACGAAGTCTTTCTCTTATGTGTGAGTGGTGGATAGAGGTGAAGGGTTTAACAAAAATATATATATTTAGAAATAAAATAAAAAAATAAAAAATAAATATACCCCCAAAAATAGGGGTGAGAAATGGTGGTGGTGTGGTTCTATTTTAATTGGTAGATTTTATAGGCTTTTAAATCCCCTTATTTATTATTTAATTACTTTTTGTCAACTGAACGAGTGTATAAATAAAAGGAAATACCATCATAAAATTGGAACCCTCTGTGTCGGCAGGGGCCCTCGGGAACGAGCTCGGCACAGAGTGGCATGATGAGAACAGGCGCCCATATAAGGTCATAAAACGATCTGGTGTACCTCGGGCATGTAGCGGAATGTACCCGGGCGAAAGTTAGCAGTCAGGCGAAACTCTCCGGATTAGTATCCGATGATACGAAAGCTAGTAGCCTGGGTACAAAGAGCGAACAACCTGTATCTGATCCCCCAAAAAAAGGTAATTCCCTGAAGGATAGTTTCATGCAATGTGTGTTAGTGAATCTGCGTGTATACTCATCAACAAATATGTGAACGAGAGATTCATGTCGTCCAAGTTAGTGAATTTGGTGTATAGACTCAGGAACTACACTTTTCTCGCTTTCCGAAATGCATAGTTTTCAGCTATTGGTAATATTATAATTATATTTCTTCATTAAATTTTTAGGCTGATATGAAATATTCGCTCCTTTCGCCCGAGGTACGTGAGATGGTATATAACTTTACATGGGCGCCTGTTCTCATCATGTCTTCTATGTCGAGATCGTTCACGCGGCCCTGCCGATACCAAGGGTCCCGCCTCCAGATATGCAGTGGTTGAGGGCAAATACCAACTAAGGTAAGTCTTTTGAACGATTGATGACACAACACAATCTGACTATCATAGCAACAACAGATGCTAATAGATCGAGCCGTGCATGTTAATGAGTCTGACCATATATTAGCTGTGAAAATCACGATAACTAACAATTCGCAGCATGTAATCCTCTAATCTTTAAACGACAACTTTTTAGACGACATTTCATCTTACATACCCCAATTTTCCGGTGATTTCATGGAAAGTTTGCTATTTAAATTCATCAGAATTTAATGTTGAACCGATACAAGGAACTGATGGAGAGCGTCAACTCAGGAATCCACTGTTTAATAATCGTTTGTTTTACGTCACAAACCAAATAAAGGTGTGTCGACTCTGATTGGTCGATTTAGATTTTCAGTAGAATTAGGACCCTAATCATTTTAAACATATTTTTTGTTTTCAGGTATTGGTAATATTATAATTATATTTATTCATTCTGTTGTATAGGCGTTCGCTCCTTTGGTCCGAGATACAAGAGATGGGCGCCTACATGGGCGCCAGTTCACATCATGTCTCCTGTGTCGAGCTCGTTCACGCGGCCCTGCCGATACCAAGGGTCTCGCCTCCAGATATGCAGGTAGTTGACAAAGTAATAATCCTGCGCTAGTGAGGGCAAATACTAACTAAAATCAGTCTTTAGAACGACTGGAGACACAAATCTGACTATCATAGATAGCATCCTCAGTTGCTAATGAATCAAGCCGTGCATGTTAGAGAGTCTGTCCGTATCTTCGCTGGGAAAATCACGGGAACTATTCGCAGCATCTAATCCTTTAACAACAACTTTTTAGACGATATTTCATCTTACATACCCAAATTTTCGTAGGATTTTATTTTTCGTTTGTAGTTTAAATTCATCCCATGTTATGTGACATTAATAAAACGTAATCTTAATCATAATTTAATCATTATAGAAATTAGTTTCCAACTTCATTAAGCAAATCTTAGGAATACAATTTAATGTTGAACCGATATAGGGAACTGAGGTAGCGTGTCAACTTGAATTGATGACCCAAAGAATCCACTGTTTCGTAATCGTTTATCCTACGTCACAAACCAAATAAAGGTGTGTCGACTCTGATTGGTCGATTTAGATTTTCAAACTTTATTTACCGTATTGCTTGATATTACCTGATATTGTCGAGAGACCACTTGTATTACAAGTTCGCGCGGGATCATATAATCCTCGGTGTTTTAGTCAACTTTGCACCACAGGGTTATCTAATGCAGGAAAAATGTCACAAAAGAAATACCTAACCTCATAGTTATAAGCCCAACACTAACCTTGACCCCTAACTCTTTCCCTTACGCACTAATCATGTTCTTTATAAAAACTGATAATCTGCTTATCAACCAAGTGCACAAGTTAGACTGTGCGGGGTCTCTCGTCAAGTATTCGTGAATCAGGAAATGTTATTTATATCATATCGTACATGTGGAATTTTGTTAGATTAGAGCATAAGTGACCTGATGTCTAGCTCAGTTTCCAAAGTCAAATCCATGAAGGATAGTTTTATGCAGTGTGTATTAGTTAATATGCATGTGTACAGCAACAAATATGTGAATTAGAGGTTCATGTCGTGCATGTTAGTGAATATATGTATATACTCGGGAAATGCGCATATTCCTGATGTGAATTTTTCCAGTATCCGAAAGTCATGATGCATCCTTTTCGGTAGAATTAGGATCCTAATCATGTTAAAGGTATTTTTGGTTTTCAGGTATCGGTAATATTATAATTATATTTATACATTCTGTTTTATAGTCGTTCGCTCCTTTTGTCCGAGGTACAAGAGATGGGCGCCTACATGGGCGCCTGTTCTCATCATGCCTCCTGTGTCGATCTCGTTCACGTGGCCCTGCCAATACCAAGGGTCTCGCCTCCATATATGCAGGTAGTTGACAAAGTGATAATCCTACGCCAGTCAGGGCAGATACTAAGTAAAGTCAGTCTTTAGAACGAATTGTAGACACAAATCGACATTCATAACATCCTCTGTTGCTAATAAATCAAGCCGTGCGTGTTAGAGAGTCTGTCCGTATCTTCGCTGTGAAAATCACGAGAACTATTCGCAGCATGTAATCCTTTAACCACAACTTTTTATACGATATTTCATCTTACATACACAACTTCTTTAAGCAAATCTTAGGAATAAAATTGAATGTTGAACCGATATAGGAAATTGAGGTTGCTCGTCAACTTGAATTGATGACCCCAAGAATCCACTGTTTCGTAATCGTTTATCTTACGTCACAAACCAAATAAAGGTGTGTCGACTCTGATTGGTCGATGTAGATTTTCAAACTTTATTTACAGTATCGCGTGATATTACCTCTTTGTGTACGTGATTAATAGAGTCCAAGATACGGATTCACAAGTAAAACGGAGCATAGAGAAAGGATGAACGGTTTGCTGTACATATTTAGACGTCATACACAGCATGCCTTCACTGGTATATCTGTTGTGCCACATCTGTTTTTCTATATCAGTGACCACAGATCCCATCAGATTTTTACTACTGGCCTCATCGTCCGTGCCAGTATGGTGAAATAAATATCAAGATATCGCCTTTAACTAAGTAGGTGTTGATATCTTCAATATTTATTATATATATATATATATATAAGCTCCAGTAAACAGGTAAATAATAAAGGACAAAGATAAACATTTCCAAAGTCAGATAATTGATCTTGCCTATGTTATTTGACATATGTCTCCAGTAGTTTATCTAGTAAAAAGCTTGTTAAGAGGTTTTCATCCTAAAAGATAATTTTCAGCTAAATATCAATTAAACTAAAGAGCGTATTATATAAGGGTAAAACGTATAAGTTGTCTGGAAATTTTTTTTACATATATTTACCATTTGGATCAAAATTTTAAAAATTCACCGACAAAATGATTAGCACGGTTAGTGAACAAAGTTTTCGTAAATAATCCCAAATTCATCTTTCGGTCATATTGTCTTGCGTCGGATATGACCTTGTAGAAACTGATACTAATAATAGGACATATGTGCTCCATCATTATGCTATGCTTAGGCCGGGCAACAGCTGGCAGTAATCCGTCCCTACTCGCTTAGATTTTCTTTTCGCCGCATTCTGGAGGTTTAATAAAACGGTGAAACACCATTTAACAAGGTAATAAATTGGCGTCGTAAAACTTCCTATTTTATGGATGTTCAAATACGGCAGTTCAAATATAAATGGAATTAAATTATTGAGATTTGAAGGTTTTGTGAGCTGACTATTAATATATGTTGAATAGTAATAACGCAACTAAGAACAGAATTACAATCACAACAATTGTAAATTAATTGGGTAAAGCTAACCTGTCTCACGATGGTCTAAGCTCAGTCCACGTTCCCTAGTGAGTGGACGATACAACGCTTGGAGAACTATGTATAGTTTCCAAGCAATGTCTGTGACTATATCGGTAAAATATAGGTTCGTGTGTACAGAACATTGAAAGTAGGGTGTTCGTAACTTGGGAGATGATTATCATTAAATCATTTGAAGAGTTGACAATGTGGGACCAAGCAGATTCAGGGGGGCCAAGGATCATGTTGAGGGAATGTATTGAAGGCAAATTCATAAAAACAATTATTAATCAACATTATCTATGCATAGATAACGATAATTCAACTTAATAGGAACAATTCTTTTTATTCGTTGCAATACCTCAATGTTACTAGAACTTATTTGACATGAATATATTTTTACGTTATATACAGCGTGAGAGCATTGCTGCATGTGATTCTATTTTTCTATATTTGCGATTACACTCCATTACATTTTGACACTGGTCCGGGTTGGTCCTGTTTTAGTTCGGCCCAGCATGGTGACACAAATATTATCTGTAACTAAGTAGACATCAATACCATCATATATATTATTCTTGACCCTTTAATGTCCAGATTTCAATCAAGAATGGTCAGAACTTCAACAACACATCAACAACTGAGATTTAAGCGATCAAGCCTTTGCAGAGATGGGACAATGCTTCGACAAACAAGATATTATATGAAATAGGTAAAAACTTATAATAAAGGAAGTGCTTGAAAACAATATTAGTGCTCTTGTGTTTCACTTTTGATCATAAAGTAATTCAATATTTAATCCGTGACGCAATACTGTATTAATATTAAGGCCACAAAAATATCGAATCAAAGCTAAATTTGTCTACTTCTCTCTTGCTATCGCATGGAATAAAATCGTTTTCTCCATATTTCGAGAAACCACGATTACAATATCGTGCGGGATCATATTATCTTCGGTGCTTTTTATATTTAGACATAGCATGCCTTCACTGGTATATCTGTTGTGCCACATCTGTTTTTATGTATCAGTGACCACACATCATCGTCCGTGCCAGTATGGTGACATAAATATCAAGATATCGCCTTTAACTAAGTGGGTATTGATATCTTCAATATTTATTAATATTGCCCTTTCAATGTTTAGATATCAAACATGAATGGCCAGAGCTGATAGGGAAGCTTGTTTCTACATCGAGATTGGACAAGACTTCGACAAGCAGAATATTTTGGAAAAAATAGGTAAAGATATTTTGGAACTATTTTGTTGTGTTTCACTTCTGAGCAAATAGTCATTAGTACATCCGCTGGAAAATAATGTATGGAAAGAAACAAAAATCTTGAATCAAAGCTAAATCTTAAACTCCTCATTTCCTGTATAACATGGTCTAAGGGCATTTATATCAATCAGTGCATGTGTAATGTTATTAGAACAACAGTCACGTGATGCCTAATGAATCTCTGTTTATACTAAAGAATATGTAAATGAAAGGTTCATG